>VMDO01011806.1:0-48469 GCA_007922755.1 Pedetes capensis | reverse complement strand
GTCTTATAAGCAGCTGCTTCCGAGTTCTCTGGGGACTTGGCCAGTCTCTCCACCTGCCATCGGCCAGTGAGTGGCCGTGCGCTGACGTCCTGCCAGGGCAGTGCAGTCCCCCTTCTTGTTTGTTCTGCGCCTCCAGCTGGATCTTTTCCCTCTCTGGCTCAGAGCCCAGACTCTCACGCCCTCATCCGCCCATTTCGGGGTGGGGGCAGAGCCGCTGGGCTCACAGGGCTCCACCCGACACTGCCCTGCCACACCCTGGCTCTGTGTTTTCCTCGCTCTGTTCACGTCTGTGCTGAGCTTATTTCCATCCCAGGTGCTGCTCATGGAGTGTGCATGTGAGAGCGTGTGGAAAGCACATATGTGTGTGCACATGCGCATATGGGTATATGTGCTGGGTCACTGGGGTGACCCCTCCCCTGGATCCACTGGCATAGTCAATACTTGTGCTGTCTTCCCAGGCCTGATCCCCTTTCTCTTAGTGATAGATGCCCTCTTGTTGTTGTTGTTGTTAGGTGCCGTCTAGTCGGTATCCAACTCATAGCAACCTTCATAGGGTTTTCATGGCAGATTGTTTCGCGATTGCCTTGGGAGTGGATTGCCACTTCTCCTGTTTTTGTGGGGCTGGGAATCGAACTCAGGACCTCAGAGACTGTAGAACGGCACTCTACCAACTGAGCCAAATCCCAGCCCGACACCCTTTTAGAAAGCTAGAAAAACATGGCTTCTGGATGCAGTCGGAGCATTCCAGAAACCCACGCTGCCTGGCGGTAGGGTTCGGCTGGACAGCAGAGCCCCACGGCTCCTCTCTGCCCCCTGTCGCTGGGCATTGCCAGGGATCATGTTGGGCAGCGTTGATGGGTGTTATTTCTACTGCCTTCTTCTCGTCCCTCCCCTTGGTGTGTGTGACTGGCTTGCAAAGGAGGGAAAGAGAGAGTGTGACAGGGGAGTCCTGCAGGCGCCAGCTTGGTGAAGGCAGGGAGCCCCGTCCTCGTCCCACTGGAAGGCTTTGCTATGCAGGTGCACCCCAGCAAAGCATCATCCCTGGCAGCCTGCCTTTCTGAGGACGGCTGAAACCTTCAGACACCCTGCCCGCCCTCCTCTCCAAGGGCTTCCGCCTGGCGGCCAGCTGATCATTATCGCTCCCCACCTCGGTGGCTCACAGAGGGCACTTCCGCGGCTCGCTCCTGGCAGCTTGTCCAGGGTGTCTGCCTCGGCATGATGGACTCCACGGGCCATTGATTAAGTGACAACTCCCCTGGCTGGGAGCCGATATAATGTTTTCATTACACTAAAAATGCCTTAACAAGTTCATTCGGAATGAGGCCACGGGAAAGGTCTGCCAGTCCGATTGTGTGCTCGGAAGGAGGGGACGCTGGAGACCTGAGATGCCCGGCTTCTGCTGGGCAGGCCAGAGGGCTCCGGAGCTCTGCTCAGCCTCTCCTGCCCCTCCAGGGCTTCTGATTCGACATAAGCATGGCTCGGAGGCCAGCTGCCCCTCTGTCCCCTGGCCCTGCCCCTTCTTCCCCTTTTCTCTAGCAAACAGCCCTGAGCATCATCTTTCTGTAGCACCTCAGCCCCCCATCTAGCTTTGGCCATTTTCTTCCTGGCTTCTCTGCCTCTTCTTACCCTGGGTTTTCCACTGTCTGAGAGACTTGTTTGAGCCCTGGGTGCTCTGGGCAAATGGCTTAAACGGCCCCTAATTCCACTGCAGCCGTAGCCCTGTGGCATCTGGTCCCGTCAGATCTTGGAAGCTAAGCAGGGTCAGGCCTGGTTAGTACTTGCATGGGAGACCGCCTGGGAACACCCCGTGCTGTAGGCTTGGGAGACAGACCTGGCAACCCACTCCCAAAAATCAATCCACCATTGAAAACCCTGTGAACAGCAGAGAAGCACTGACGATAGTGTTTTGCGTGTTGTATACAGGATTGCTATGAGTCGGATCTCAACTTGAAGGCACCTAACAACAACAACAACAATTTCAGGTCCCCATCTGTGCCACTGGGACAATGCTACATACCTGCAGGGAGGTCACAGTGTCCCGTGAAGCCACCACACGAAGCCAGGCGCCTGGCACATTGAGAGCATCAGGGGACGTGTCCGCGACCTTGGCTCAGCTCGGCCCTGCAGTGTGCTGTGCTGCTAATGTCAGGGACTCTGGGGCCAGGGGACTCCCCGCTGGTGCTTTAAGCAGGCCCACAGCTCTGACTGCTCTGGCCATTTGAAAGCCAGGCTCAGTGCTCGCCCCTGACTTGGTACCCTCTTTGTCCCAAGCCCAGCTTCCTTTAGGCCTGGCGGAGGCTGGCTGGCTACCGTGGTCTGAAAGTTGTGTGCCCCAAAGTCACGTGCTGAAATTCTCAGCCTATGGGGATGGCAGCAGGAGCCAGGGCCTCTGGGAGGTTGGAAGGTTATGAGCAGGATTGTGGCTGCCATTAGGTGCTGTGGAGTCAGGTCCGGCTTATAGCGGCCCTCATGGGGTTTGCAGTGTCTGACTGGTATCAGGATTGCTTCAGGAGTGGACTACAATGTCTTTCTCCCATTTGTGCAATGCTGGGGATCGAACCTGGGTCACTAGAGAGGGTGGAGCAGCGCTCGGCCAACTGAGCTAAACCCCAGCTAAAAAAGATGCCAGAGCGACCCCTTGCCCCTCCCACCATGTGCCAACACATCAAGAAGCCTTTGTCTGAGAGCCAGGACATGAGCCCTCATCAGACACCCAATCTGCCAGCACCTTGACTCCTACTTCTAGCCTCCAGAAACATGAGAGGTCACTTCTGTTACTTACAAGCCACACAGGACCCTCGAGTGAAACATTTGCCCAAAAGACCCTGGCAGAACACTGGATTCTCGCCTGGTGGGGGTGATGAACCGGCCAGAGCTGCCTCCTATAGGTGGGGCCCGGCAACTGGCAGGCCGAAAGTCAGACCCTACAGGCTGGCTGTAGGCTCTGCAGCACACTGACCTCCGAGTCATAGGGCCTGCTGGATTACTTTGCTTCTCTCTCTCAGAATAGGACTTATCATTACCTCTTTTTTTTTTTTTTTGCAGTACTAGGGTTTGAACCCAGGACCTCGCGTCTGCATGCTCTGCAAGTGCTGGACCACTGAACTGCGCCCCCAGCCCATGTTTGTTTGTTTTTTTTCTACTTTTTGAGACAGGGTCTCGCTAAGTTACGCAGACTGCCTCTGGTCTCGAACTTGCGATCCTCCCCCCTCTGCCTCCCAAGCCGCTGGGATGATAAGCGTGCACCACTATGCCCAGTGCTCATCACCTCTTTTCATGCAACAGGTGAAGTTTATATATCTCAGGTAGCCAGGCTAGACCATGCCGTGGTGACAGATAGCCCCAATATCGGAAATGCCTGCCCTGAGCCCGGTTTCTGTCTCAAGGGCACTGGGGCCATATGGTGAGCTGAGCCAACCATGCTCTTTCCCCTGGCAGCCCAGGAGGGCCCCTGCTGTCAGGGCATCACCAGGACCCGCCTGCTTCCACACAGGAGTGGGATGGGCACTCCGCTCCCACTCACTGGGAAGAGTCGTCACCTGGCTCCACCCCAACTCAGCAGTGGCCGGAGCCTTGGAACAAAGGGCAGAACGGTGTGCGATGGCATGCCCAGCGGCCCCACGCGGGCTCCTGCTCCGAAACAGGTGCCAGGTCCCAGCACGCTTTCCTGCGCCCAGCAGGATCAGGTGGAGAGGCCTCGCGCTGGCTGTCAGCGAGGTCACCTTCTTTGTGTGGAGGAGGCACATCGTGCTGGCGTCAGTCCGTCAGTCCGGTTGCTTGGCTTCCCCGTGTGACGCGTAGGCTGCTGGGTCTGAAATGCAAAGAATGAGGGAGGCCAGCACCTGGCCTCCGCCCAGCCTCCAGGCTCCACCTCCTTCACAGATTCAGTTGTGGGAATCACGAGAGACCTGTGCAACGTGGCCAGTGAAGTGGCCGTGAGACTGAGTAGTGAGGAGCCAATGGTGTAAGCCAGGTCCCTTAGAACCTGCTTTCCCGAGCCTTGCCCTCTGTCCACACCCTTGTTTCCTTCTTTAACACTGCATCCCTCAGCTCATAATAGCCGTGAAATCTCACAGCATTTTTCTCCTAAGCCTGTCAGCTCCCTGGGGATCAGTGTCTAGGCTGGCCTCAGCAGGCCGGCTCTTGGCTGTCCCTCATGAGACTTGTCCCCTGGGACCAGTGGCCCAGTTGGGGCATGTTCTTCTCACGGCAACAGCAGAGGCGCAAGAGCGCCGTGGGAGGCTGAGGACTCCTCATGAGGCTTGGCTCAGAGCTGGCAAACTGTGACTTCCCCCATAGACTTGGCCCTGGGTATCCATGGGCCTTTTGATCCAGGACCCCCCACCCTCTATTCCAAAGTCTGTAGTGCTCAAGTCTCTTCTCTAAAGCAACATAGGATTTGCGTATAACATAAGCATCACCTCCCATAGACTTTAAATCGTCTCTGTTGTTGTTGTTAGGTGCCGTCGAGTCCGACTCATAGTGACCCTCATAGGGTTTTCAATGGCTGACTGTTTTGGGATTGCCTTGGGAGTAGGTTGCCACATCCTTCTCCCATTTAGCGGTGCTGGGAATCGAACTCAGGACCTCAGAGACTGCAGAGCGGTGCTCTACCAAATGAGCTAAATCCCAGCCCTTAAATTGTCTCTTGTTGTTGTTGTTGTTAGGTGCCGTTGAATTAGTATCCGACTCATAGTGACCCTCTGTACAATAGGGGAAACACTATTGTCAGTGCTTCTCTGCTGTTCATAGGGTTTTCAATGGCAGATTGATTTTTGGGAGGGGGTTGCCAGGTCCTTCTCCCAAGCCTACAGCACCTGGTGTTCCCAGGCAGTCTCCCATCCAGGTACTAACCAGGCCCGACCCTGCTTAGCTTCCGAGATCTGACGGGATCAGATGCCACAGGGCTACAGCTGCAGGTTAAATTGTCTCTAGATTACTTAAAACACAATGTATGTGCTTTATAAAAGAGCGCCGTGGCGTATTATTGAAGAAATAATGACTAGGGGGGAAGTCTGCATGTGTTCAGTACAAATGCAATTTTGCCCTCGAATGTTTTCCATCTGCTGTTGGTTGAATCAGAGGACATGGGCACCCACGGATAGGAGTCCCACTGGGCCCTGTTGGCAGGTCCCAGGCCTGAGCCAGATGTCAAGGGACCGCTGGGAAGAACCGCAGTTTGGTACAGAGACGAGGGCTGGAGACAGGTGAAAAATTGGGGACAATTGGATGACAGCCCAATGCCCTGTACCATTCACCTCCCTCTCTTTAAACACCTTTCCTAACTGAGTGGAAACTTCCGCCTTTTCTTCCTCTGGTAAAACCAGGGTCCTCCAAGCAGGCATGGCATTCCTCACACTGTCGCTTCCAAGGCCCCGCCCGGTCCTGGGAACGGAGCTCTGTCCACGTCCTGAGTAAAGCAGCAGATGGCGTTTGCAGAGTCTTCACGCCCGCTGGTTAAGGCCAGGCCGTTTTTGCCTTCTGAGTGTCACCCACAAAGGCGTGTCATCCAAGTGCCTTCGTGTCAGTGATGTGATTTCCCCAAGTCCTCTGCCCTGCGTTTTCAAATGTGAGCCCTACACAGAATGGCTGCTTCTAGAACATTTTTCTCTCAGCCTCAAGCCTATGCGGAAGCACAGAGATGTGTTTTAGAAACAAGAGACGGAGCGGTGGTTTCCTCCCTGGGTTAGAAGGAAATCTACAGACGTGGTCTGTTTTATTTTCAGCCATGGTGGTACTGGGGTGGGGGGCGCTGTATCCTGCCGCTGTGGACCTAAGTGGAATGTTCTAGAAGGTCTGGCTTGATCAGCGAAGCCACAGTGCTTGACCCTGTGTCTTTGTGTCCTTCACTCCCTGCCATCTTCCCTGTGTCCCTCCCTCACCCCCGCATGGCCTGAATTGACCAGTTTTTCCTAATCCACGGAAGCAGTCTGTGGCTGTCCTGGGATCAGCTTCTACGTGGCTTTGGGCTAGAAATGCACTTTTGCCAAACCTCTGCAGCAATGTCCATGCAGGAGCTAACAGGGTCACCGAGAGCTGGCGTGAACAGGCAGCAGGGCTTCCCTGTGTCTGCACCGAGACAGGCTGGACGCCGCAGCCCTTGTTTAAGAGCTGCCACCCCCAGGGCGGTGGGGTCTCATCTCATGACTCCACAGTGGGTCTATTTCCAGAGGCGGTGAAGAGTTCGTGTCTCTGCTCCCACAATGCCCATCTTTTAAGCAGCCTGCAGTGACCTGCTACGTCACCACAGAGGAGGTCAGCTGACCACACACTGGACCCCAGGGCCCTCAGGTAGAGAGTCCTGGTGTTCAGTGGGACCAACTCCACTATCTTTTGCCTCTTTCCTGGACACCATTTTCTCCCTGGGCAGGGCAGTGTTCAGGCCCCCTGGAGCAAGCCAGATCCTTGGATGGGACTGAAGGGGTCCCGATCATGGTGGCTACCACGGATGGAGGCAGCTGGGCTTGGGACAGAGGATGAATCCAGCCTGGATGTCTCTTCTTTGGCCCCTCAGAGCTCACATGAGGCAGGCACACCAGATTCTCGCTACAGCCTCTGCGGACCAGCGTAAGAGGGTCTGGTTTTAGGAACCCCACTATATGTGGATTTAGCTTAGTTGGTAGAGCGCCGCTCTGCAGTCTCTGAGGTCCCGAGTTTGATTCCCAGCCCCGGAAAAACGGGAGAAGGACATGGCAATCCACTCCCAAGGCAATCCTGAAACAGTCAGCCATTGAAAACCCTGTAAAGGGTCGCTATAAGTCAGACACGACTCGACGGGCACCTGACAACAACAACAACAACAACTGCATGTGGAAGAGACTCTCTGGCCAGCTCTGCCCACCCACGTCCTGCTCGGATGACCCTCTGTCTGCAGAGGAGGGCTCTGAGGAGGATGATGGTTGAGGGCTAGAGACAGACCCACTTTTAAACCTGGGGTCTTCCGCTGAGTACCGGGTGAAGCAGATGCTTGCCCGCTCCAAACCTTAGCTTCCTCCAGCCATAAAATGAATGTGATGGCCACAGAGCCTGCCCCAGTCTTCGCTTGACTCAACACAGGAGCACTCTTGGGGCGCCGCACAGGGTCTGCTGCGGGAAGCTGCTGCGTCACGTGGTGGTCCAGCTCCCCGGGAGCTCTGGGACATCCCTTTCCCAGAGGACCTCTAAACACATGATGGCTGGTTGTAATTGACAAGGACCCACGGGACAGGGGCCAACACCAACACAGCCCTGCCCCACACCTAGGGAAACAGTGGTAAACAACCTGCTTGGTGCTTTCTCCAGACTTTTCTGAATCTTACCCGACATTTTTTTTTTTCTTTTTGGTACCGTTTTCCAGATCTTTCTTAATGTTATTTATCTTTTTTTTTTTTTTTTTTTTTGTGGTACTGAGGGTTGGACCCAAGGCCTTGTGCCTGCGCGCTTTGCAAGTGCTGGACCACTGAGCTGCGCCCCCAGCCCATTTTTATTTTTTACTTTTTTGAGACAGGGTCTCGCTAAGTTACGCAGACGGCCTCTGGTCTCAAACCTGCGATCCTCCTGCCTCTGCCTCCAGAGCCGTTGGGATTGCAGGCATGCACCACGGCGCCCGGCAATGTTGTCCAACATTTTACAGAAGAGAGATTTGGTACACAAGAAGCTTGGAATGAGAACGTTCGAGCCCTCAAATAAAAATTCCCTGGATAGAGAAGAGGTGACCAGTGAGCTTTAAATGGTGGTTGGAACAGATAGATTTCTGGTTTCCTAACGGCTGGGGGGCTGGGATTTAGCTCAGTTGGTGGAGCGCTGCACTGCAGTCTCTGAGGTCCAGAGTTCGATTCCCAGCACCGCAAAAATGGGAGAAGGGCCTGGCAACCCACTCCCAAGGCAATCCTGAAACAGTCAGCCATTGAAAACCCTATGAGGGTCGCTATGAGTCGGATACCGACTCCACGGCACCTAACAACACCAACAACAACGGCTGGGGAGGCTCCCTTATTCTCTCGAGGACCAGGAAACTTCCCCGAGTGTATTGTCCGCGTTTCTGCCAGAGCATCATCCAATCAGCGGCAGAGTCGCCGCCCTGAATGTCGGAGATGCTTACCACTGGCGGTAGATGGAACTCCGGTGAAACCAGAACATTCCCTGGCCACACGGACTCTGCCACCACCACGTCCTAGTCTCCCTTCTCTCTCCCGAAAGAGCGTGGATGACGCCTGCCCACCGTGTGCGCTCTGAGCGGCCAGGGCTGGCCTGCTCGGTTTGAAAGCAGTAGGCAGAAGCGCCTCGCCTTTGACTCTCAGCCAGGGCATCTTCAAGTCCGGAGAGCCAGCTCCCCGCTTCTCAGCGGCTCTGATTTTAGACCTGGAAGATACAATTTGGGTTAAAACTCAGTGGGGAGCCCCTCCCTCCGTCGGGTTGCCGTGGTGATGGGATGGGGGATGCGCGGCCTGCCGCTACTTGCCGGAGCCTCAGGCTCTGATTTTGTCTGCACCAGCTGGCGCAGCCCCCCTTCGCCGCCCCTCCCACCTGCTGCCTCCCTGAATCTCTGCCCGGTGCTCTGACTCAGAGTGCGCCGCCCGGCTCGCTGGGCCAGGCATGTCCTTGCAAACAGAGCCCTGGTTTTGTTTAGCTGATCGGTGGCCAAGTGCTGCCAAGAGCAGGCTGGGCCCTGGATCGTGGCTTGCTACGTGCTTCCGCTGTCATGCCTGTGACTCCGCGGCATCAGGCCACAGGACACTGTTGGCCAGGATGGGCGGGGGCGTCCGCAGGGACCTGTGGACATTTTCTTTACAAATGGAAGTTGTCAGGAGAGGAGAGACTTGCCCACATCTCCAGATGTAGGGGCCTGAGGATTTGTGGCTCAGAAACATGGGTGAAGGCCGGGTACGGTGGTGCATGCCTATAAGCCCAGAGGCTTAGGAGGTGGAGGCAAGAGGATCGCAAGTTTGAGACCAGAGACAGTCTGCATAGTTTGGCGAGACCCTGTCTTAAAAAAGTAAACAAAAAATGGGCTGAGGGTGCAGCTCAGTGGTCTAGCACTTGCAAAGCATGCAGGCGCAAAGCCCTGGGTTCAACCCCCAGTACTGCAAAAAAAAAAAAAAAAAAAAGAAAGAAAGAAAGAAAGAAAAGAAAAAGGCAAATGTCATAATTCCCCACCAAAATGCCTTCAACACTAAGGAGAAAGTGGATTAAATCACATACATAAAAGCAGAAAGTAAAACAGCCCATTGTGGCCTTGGCAATGTCCTGAGAGCTCCAGCTTCTTCCACTTCCCTGCCCCATATAGCTTATCATTATAAATCTTAGGCTGATTTCCTCATGGTGCCAGGATGGCTGCCACGCTCCCAGCTATCACCAGCAGAGGATGAGTCCAGAGACAAGCACGAGGTGTTGAGATGTTCCCACATGTCTGTGTTCTACAAAAGGGGGGAAGCTGTGTGGAAGACTGCCAATAACCCTCTTCTCATGTCCCACCACTAAGACTCTGGCACACACACAGCTGGCAGTGCGTGGAGTTGCTGTGAATGGTATGAGTCGGGAAGAGGCCAGTTTCTCTGACATATATGAGAGCCAGTAGCTGGGTTTGAACAGCGCTTTCCTAGTGGGGAAGAAGAGAGTGGTCAGGAACGGTGGCTAGGAGCAGAGTGGTGTCTGCCCACACAGCAGGTCCAAGCCCTCACTTTGTTGTTGTTGTTAGGTGCCATTGAGTCGTGTCTGACTCATAGCAACCCTCATAGGGTGTTCAGTGGCTGACTGTTTCGGGATTGCCTTGGGAATGGGTTGCCACGTCCTTCTCCCATTTTGCAGTACTGGGAATCGAACTCAGGACCTCAGAGACTGCAGAGCGGTGCTCTACCAACTGAGCTAAATCCCAGCCCAAGCCTTCACTGGCCCTCTTGAATTCCTTGGCTTCTCTGCATTTCCTTTGCCATGCCTGGAATCTAGGCCAGTCAGCTCTCACCCAGATCCTTGCCGGAGCCATCGCCAGCTCACCTACACACACTGTGGCCTTCTGGCCTCTGTTGTCCGCTGGAGCCTCCATGGTCTTTAAAACATGCGCATGTCACCCACCTCACCTCGCTTTGGTCCGCAGTGTCTCCGTGTGGCTTAGAACAAGCCACCCTTCCTCCCCCTGCAGCCTCAGCACGAAACCCACAGCTCCCTGCTGGACTCCCCAGGGATCTGCGCCCCTGCTTTTCCTTGTCCCTCAAACTGGCCTTGCCCTTCTCCGCTGCCGTGTTTTTGCCAATAAGGTTCCACACACTCCTTACCTGGCCAATGCCAACTCATCCTGCAGCTCTTCCCTGTCACTCTTTTCTTTCTTTCTTTCTTTCTTTCTTTCTTTTTTGTGGTACTGGGGGTTGAACCCAGGGCCTCACGCCTGCATGCTTTGCAAGTGCTGGACCACTGAGCTGCACTCTCAGGCTATTTTTTTACTTTTGAGACAGGGTCTTGCTAAGTTACGCAGACTGCCTCTGGTCTCGAACTTGCGATCCTCCTGCCTCCGCCTCCCGAGCCGCTGGGATGACAGGCGTGCGCCACCGCACCCGGCTCCCCTGTCATTTTCGTAGGATCTCCCCCTTCTCTGACAAGGTGCTGCTCACCTGTCCAGAGTACCCCATCAAACACTCAGAAGCACCGGGCTGCAGCTGGGGTGGGCTGGATGACTCTGCTGCTCACGCATGCAATGCAGCTGTGTGGTGTCTCACATGAGCGGGGCGCGGGGTCTGAGGTGGCGCCTCGACACTGGCTCCCGCTTACCTCCACTCCTGTGCGTCCTCTCCACGCAGCTGTCTCGCTCGCTGGCCAGAGGCTTCTCCCCAAGTGGGCACTGGGGATAGGGCCCTGCACAGCATTGCTCCACCCCGTGTGTCAAGGCAGGCTGCAGGTGTGGCCGGGACTGCGGTTGCCAGGGTGGACGTCACGTCCTGGTGGGAGAGTAGCCAAGCGCCGCAGTCCTGTTCTGTGATCTGCGCACCGTCCATGTTGTTCTCACAGCATGTGACACCTCCTTTCTGGAGCTCATTTGTCCTCTGTGAGTGGAGGTGGCCCTTCTCACTCACCATGCACGTACAGCACCCTACACAGCGCCCAGAGGGAGCTGGTGCTTGCCCGTGTCCTGAACAACCAAGTGCTGTTGTTGTTGTTGTTGTTGTTGTTGTTGTTGTTAGATGCTGTGGAGTCGGTATCTGACTCATAGCGACCCTCATAAGGGTTTTCCATGGCTGACTGTTTCGGGATTGCCTTGGGGGTGGATTGCCAGGTCCTTCTCCCATTTTTGCAGTGCTGGGAATTAAACTTGGTACCTCAGAGACTGCAGCGCAGCGCTCTACCAACTGAGCTAAATCCCATAACCAAGTGAGGTACGGTTACACCGCAGGTGACCACAAAAACCAGCAGTGCTGCAAATGAAGATGGCATGGATGGTCAAATAATCTACCTTTTATTGTATTATTTATTATTATTATTGTTATTATTATTATTGAGACAGGGTCTTGCTATGTGGCCCAGGCTGGCCTCAAACTCACTATCCTCCTGCCTCAGCCTCAGTGCTAGAATCACAGGCATGAGCTCCAGTGCCCGGCTCAAATTGTCCATCTTTTGTGTGTGTGTGTGTGTGTGTTACTAGGGGTTGAACCCAGGGCCTCATGCCAGCATGCTCTGTAAGTGTTGGACCACTGAGCTGCACCCTCGGCCCATTTTTTCACTTTTTGAGACAGGGTCTTGCTAAGTTATGCAGACTGCCTCTGGTCTTGAACTTGCGATCCTCCTGCCTCTGCCTCCTGAGCTGCTGGGATTACAGGTGTGCACCACCTCACCCGGCTCAAATCGTCCATCTTTTAAACATCTGAGACAAACTCATATGCGTGAATAGAAATCTTAAGAAATTAGGCACATCTACTCGATGGGATATTATGTAACAATTTAAAAATGGCGCCAGCTATGCACAGGTTGCGAAAATACTTATTAAGCCAGAAACAAAGGGGGAAAGGAGCGCCTGGCTTCCCAATGGAGACGTTCTGCCACCCACACGAGGTGCTCCCAGCTGGCGCACCAGCCTCATCTAGGACAAGGTCCTCTCTCCTGCCTGTCCTTGGGTTCACCTCAGAGGTCAGCCCTCAGGGAGGCCTTCTCTGAGCACCTGTTGTTGTTGTTGTTGTTAGGTGCTGTCGATTCAGTATCTAACTCAGCAACCCTCATAAGGTTTTCAATGGCTGACTGTTTCGGGATTGCCTCGGGAGTGGATTGCCAGGTCCTTCTCCCATTTTTTCGGTGCTGGGAATCAAACTCGGGACCTCAGAGACTGCAGCGCAGGCCTCTACCAACTGAGATAAATCCCAGACCCTCTGAGCACCTAGCTATCGTGAATTCACGTCCTCCTCTCCGCTCGGCCTCCTGGGCTTGGCGTCCTCCCAGCCGGCTGACAGCCTGCAAGGGCAGTGGGCAGGCTGGCTGCCTTCCCGTCGCTGTACCTCCTGTGGCCTGCCAGCCCGGGCCCGGGTGAGTGGAGTGGGCGAGTTCCCCCTGGTATCTGGAACAGGTCACTAGGCACCTCCTAGTGGAAAGCAAGGGAAAGGTGCTCTCAGAGTCTGGGGGCTACATGGTGCTGATCAAGGTGAGCCCAGGGCCATGCCCTCCAGCACCTGCAGGCTATCCTCACCTGCCTCCTCCAGCTCCCGTCCCTGCCAGGGCAAATCGCTCCACTCCGTGCCTCTTGTGTCACACTGCCTCTGCCTTGTGTCACTGCCCCTGCAGGAGGCTGTCTGCTGCTCTTCTCTTCTTGTAAGGTCAGCTGCCATTGGAGTTGTTGTTGTTGTTGTTGTTGTTGTTGTTGTTAGGTGCCGTCGAGTCGGTATTGGACTCATGGGGACCCTCATAGGGTTTTCAATGGCTGATTGTTTCAGGATTGCCTTGGGAGTGGGTTGCCAGGCCCTTCTCCCATTTTTGCAGGAGTTGAACTCAGGACCTCAGAGACTGCAGCGCAGCACTCTACCAACTGAGCTAAATCCCAGCCCACCATTGGATTTAGGGCCACCCTAATCCACCAGGACCTCATCCTCACCTGATGACATCTGCCAAGGCTCTGTTTCCAAATAAGGCCATGTTCCCGGGCACTGGGGTTTGGACATCAACATTTTGGGGACCCTCTGGGTCCTGAAGGAGGGAGGGAGAGAAGAAGAAGAGCAAGGGCTGTTCCACCTAATGATGGTGAAGCCAGGACTGGACTGCAGAGACCAGCTCCTTCCTGCCCCCCTGACCTCTGTACGCCATGGTCAGCCTGCTGGCCACGCATTGCACAACCACTGAGGGCCCCGGCATCCTTGCTGAGCTGTGAGATGCCAGCCATCCCGAGAGGACCGGAGAAGCTGCACATGGCCAATTTCAGGGCTGCTCAGCTCCCAGAGCAGGTGTCACGTGCCATGTGTCCCTCAGCTTTATCCTTGCCGGCCCCTTAGCACCAAGCAAGGACACTAATTTTGGGGCTGGCTAGAACCAGTGGTCAGCACTTTGAAAACACACTCCAGCCTCAGCTGCACCAGCTGCAGGAGAAACGAGCGTCCGCTGATGGGACGGGCATGAGGTCGCCCACCAGGGCTCCTGCGCGGCCGTCTCCTGCCTCACCCTTTGGCCAGGGCTTTCTGATTTCCGCAGAGGAGCTTGGGCGTGAGCAAGCAGGACCCTCAGGCTAATGGCGAGGATCGCTGGGCACCTGCGTTGTGGTTCCTGGGGCTGTGGTGCCTGCGCCTGGCTGATGGGAAGTTTTAGAAAATGGTTTCTTCTAGCAAGAAGCCGTGTCTTCTGAGGTACCAGGAAGAGACCCCCGGGCCCTGTTCCTACTCAGTGGCAATTTTCTTCACAGAGCCCAAAGGAGGGTGGACAGCTCTGGTATGAGCAATCTCAGGGCAAGAAAGTCCCTAGGTCAGAGCACAGTGACCTTATTGCCTGTCTAGGACAGATCCTGGGCCCTGGTCTGTATTCTTCGCAGCTCCACAGTCCTGAGTATCAGCTAAGCTTGTGGCCTAAGGGACTGGAGGAAAATTCTGCCAGGCTGATGTCCTGCCTAGCCTAGATGTCCCCAGTCCCCAGCTGGCCCAGAAGTGATGGGAATCTAAGCGTCCCGCAAAGGGGCCTTGGATGCCTCTTACGGTACGGTCTCCCCCGCTTCCCCCGAGTGAGGTCCTCCAGCTCTTTCCAGGGCACGGCTGCCATTTACACTCAGCCACTTCTTTGCACCTTACTTGGAACCTTGCAAGCAGCCGGTGTCCAACACTGGTTGACTCCTTGAGCACCGAGACAGCACCTTGGAGCATGGTGGTGGCAGCAGGGTTCCGGAAAACACCACTTGCCGATTCCAGTTGTGTAAACACCTCCACCTCCCGGACTCCACGCTCCCCGTGCGATGCCGTTGGCGCTGGGAAGTGACACACGCGGTCTGCGCTTGCCAGCCCAGCGGAGGTGGCCCACCACCTGAGCACCCAGGGGACCACGCGAATCTCCTGCCATCCCTTCCCGCTTCCAGGTCTTCCTCTGGGAGAGAAAGGAGGATGGGAGAGGGAGGCGCCGCGAGATGGAAGAGGTCGGTGGGGCCCAGCTGGGCGGGAACTTGCCCTCTGGCAGGCAGCGTGACCCGCCGCTGCCCCCACGAGGCTCCGCGCCTGCCGCCTGCTCTAATAAACTCTAAACTCCAGTGATTTAAGTGAAGATTTCAGATTAACATTTAAATTAATGCCGGACTAGAAATCTGGAGCCCAGGTCGCTGATGTGACTCTCTGTTAACGTGTTCTGTGACCTGGGGCAGAAATTTAAATGATCTTTTCTCATAGAGCCACCCCTCCACAGGGAGGTCAGGGATGGCAGAGCTGGGGACCCCATCCCATGTGGAACCCAGTACCTGCCAAATGGAGGGGTCACCTTGACCTTGAGAAGCTCTGCTTGACCGGGAGGACAGGTCACCTGCCTGGCATGAGGTTCCAGGCAGCGGGCACCAAAGACAAAGAGAAGGGCAGGCTCTGTGGCTTTCTGCAGAAGCCCCTCCCTGCCCCAACCCTGGGCTGGCTGGGTCCCTGGGCTCCTTCCTCAGGCCCGTCACACTGGAGGGGACCTGAGACCCTGAGATGGGTTCAGGGGAGCAGGCTGTACCTTGGGAGGTGCCTCTGGCCAAGGCCTGTGGGAGACAGATGGGTTCAGGCCCAGCAGCAGCCCCGCAGTGGCCCAGCGGCATGTTCCCAACTCTATGTGGGGCGCGCGCCTCCTGGTCTGGCCCGGATGTTCAGCTGGGCGGCGCCGCAGCACACACAGATACTAAACACAATTCACTCGGGACACTCAGGTGAAGGGTGTGGACTCCTGTGGCCCTCAGGAAGCCTGCGGAGATGGGAGAAAGGAAAAGCCTTGGGCGCTTTTGCCTTCCAGGGGCAAACACCCGTGTTGGTGGTCTTGATGGTCACGAGGAGAGAGTTCTTGCTTTGTCGGTGATCAGACATTGAGCGGGTTCTTTCCTTGTTGATGGTCGCAGCGGGAAGAGTGTTCTTTCCTCACCGAAGGTCTGGGCGAGAGGAAGGCACCCTGTCCCACCTCACCCAGGCCCTGGGAGCACACTGCCCCAGGAGAGTGACGGGGCCCTGAGGGCAGGCCCCTGGAGGAGTCTCAAGGTGCCGGTGAGCTCTTCCCGGGAAAGACGGGCATGCCTGCCCTTCCGGCCCTCCTTTCCCCTGCTCCTCCTCCCCTCCTGCAGACACCGTCCCCTCTCCTCTGACAGCACCACCAAGCCCTAGTTCTACGTCCACCACTGTCTGCGCAGGCACGTGGGGTCCCTCGGTGACACAGCCACCAGCTCCGAGAGGACCACTTCCCTGTGCCTGTTCTGTTGCCCCTGATTTAGGGGGTAGGAGGAGGGAGAAGAATATTAACTATGCCCTGCCATAGCCTGGGGGTGTGCCCGCCCAGTGGGCTCCTTACAGCCTTGCAGCTCCTGAGAGCCAGGAAGACCCAAATCCAGCACAGCATGGCAGGCGTGGAGGTTCGTGGGGGAACAGCCAGGACGGCATCACAGAGGAAGGCGGGGATGGTGTCTGGGACCCAGGCAGAGACTCCAAGTGGGGCTCAGAAGGCAGAACCAGAGATAACAGTGACCGCATAGCTATGTGTACAGGCACGTGCAGACCTCTGTCCTCACCCACGGAGCAGCACTCCCAGCAGGCTAGACAGAGCCTGTGTTCTGTGACCTGGGGCAGAAATGATCTTTCCTCATAGAGCCACCCCTCCATGGGGAGGTCAGGGATGGCAGAGCTGGGGCCCCCATCCTGCCCCAAACCCGGTACCTGCTGAGTAGGAGCCGTGGCTGGGGCGGCTGATGTCAAGGCCACATTCATTCTGCTGTGGGACTCTGGCTTCTGTCACCTGGGAGAGGAGTCCAACCCTTGACCTCTCTCAGTGTGCCCTGCCCTGCTGACCCAAGAAGAACTCCAGCCAGCGTCCTGGCTCCAGGAGGACAGAGGAGGAAGGCTGAGGGAAAGCCAGCTCTTCAGGAAGATTCTGGAACACCGGATCTAGAACCAAAGCACAGGGCCTTGCCAGTCTAGAAGGCTGCAAGCAGTTGCTCGTCTTGGCAGCCAAAAAAACATGAGAATGGCCACCATTGCAGCCTCTGGGCCTCTGCACTCTACAGTCAGCACTGCGGTTAAGTGCTGACCAAGGCACAGTCCTCCATACCTCTGACCACAGGCTGAGCACACCTTCCGTCCACAACCCTGGCCTTGGAGAGACTGGCTGTTCTATAGCCGTGCCATCGTGACATCCAATACCATCAGATCTCCAAAGCTAAGCAGGGTCAGGCCTGGTTAGTACTTGGATGGGAGACCACCTGAGAACACCAGACACTGTAGGCTTGGGAGATGGACCGGGCAACCCTCTCCCAAAAAACAATCTGCCATTGAAAACTATAGGGAGAAATTGGGAGGAAATTGGCAAAAACTCCAAGACTGGAAAAACGGCTAAATCTAGGGAAAATGAAAGAAACTTGGTTGGATGTTTGTACAAAATCCTTCACAAATCCCCTGAACCTGATTGGACAATTGAACTCAAAGCTGATTGGCTCAGGCCATTCCATGGGTGAGCTATATAAGGAGCTGCACTATGGCAGCTCGACCTTTTTGCCCTTTCTCTCACCTGGACCATCGGCAAGGAAAGACTCCTTTTGGCCCTGACCTTCCACCATCAAGGAGACAACTTCACCCTTTTTTCACCCGGATCTTCCACCACCAACAAGGAAAGACCCCATTTTGCCCGGACCACCAATGAGGAAACAGCTGTCCCGCTCTCTCGCTCAGACCTTCAGTGAGGAAAGAACACTCTCCCCGCCGCAACCATCAACAAGGAAAGAACCTGCTCTCTGTCTGATCACCGATGAAGCAAGAACTGTCTCCTCATGACCACCAAGACCACCAACACGGGTGTTTGCCCCTGGAAGGCAAAAGCACCTGAGGCTTTTCCTTTCTCCCATCTCCGCCCATGTCCCGAGGGCCGCAGGAGTGCACGCCCCTCACCCAAGGGTCCTGAGTGAATTCTGTTTAGTATCTGTGTGCAGGGCTGCGCCCATCTGAACATCCGGGCCGGACCAAGAGGTGCGCGCCCCACAGAAAATGCTATGAATAGCAGAGAAGTACTATCAATAGTGTTTCGCCTGTTGTACCTGGGGTCACTATGAGTTGGACACCAACTTGAGGGCACCTAACAACAACAACAACAGTTAATCATAGTGGCCAGTGGCAGCTCTTGTGGACTGGGGGTCACCAGGCTGTCAGCAGCAGCACCAGGACAGCAGTCCAGGCTTGAGTAGCACCAAGGCCTGAGCGTCCAGCCTATGTGCCATGGGTGGCTTGGCAGGGCAGACCTGGATGTGCACTAGGTAGCAGACACCAAGGAGGTTGCCAGTTCCTCCCAGCCAGGTCTGTGATGGGGCGGCTCCAGTGCCCTGTCCCACAGCTGAAGCACGCATGCGGCTGTAGGGCCAGGGAGAGCACGTGGCCAGAAGGTAGTGAGCCCTCTGTGCTAGCCACCCCATGACCTCAATCAACCCATGTCCCATCAGTGCAGGCTGTGTCACCGGCCACCATATTCTGGTATACAATCAGAAAAAAGTGTCGAGTGCAGGGTTGGATCCATGATGCTATGTTGTTGTTGTTGTTGTTAGGTGCTGTCGAGTTGTGTCTGACTCATAGCGACCCTCATAGGGTTTTCAATGGCTGACTGTTTTGGGATTGCCTTGGGAGTGGGTTGCCACGTCCTTCTCCCATTTTTGCAGTGCTGGGAATCGAACTCGGGACGTCAGAGACTGCAGAGCGGTGCTCTACCAACTGAGCTAAATCCCATCCCCATGATCCTGTATTTGTTACTTTTTTATTGCTGTGAACAAATTACCTGACACAGACAACTCAAAAGCAGGAAGATTTATTTTGGCTCACGGTTTCAAAGGGCTCAGTTCCTCATGGCATAGAAGGCACAGCGGAGCAACCCGGTTCACACCACAGTGGGCCAGGAAGCAGAGACAGGAAGTGGTGAGAGTGCCTTCACTCACCCACTGCCTCCAGCTAGGCCATCCTTCCTAAAATCTCCACAACCTCCCCAAAGAACAGCCCCAGCTGGGGACCAAGCATTCAACACCTCAGCCTCTGGGGTACATTTCATGTTCAAACCAGGACAGGTGCAAAGGCTCATTCCAGGCCCATAAGATGAAGGTACTGACTGGGCATGGTGGCACACACCTGTAATCCCACCGGCTTGGGAGGCAGAGGCAGGAGGATTGCAAGTTCGAGACCAGAGGCAGTCTGCATAAATTAGGGAGACCCTGTCTCAAAAAGTAAAAAAATAAAAATGGGCTGAGGTGCAGCTCAGTGGTCCAGCACTTGCAGAGCATGCAAGCGCGAGGCCCTGGGTCCAACCCCCAGTACCGCAAAAATAAATAAATAAATAAATAAATAAATAAAAATGGAGGCCCTCTAGCAAGGAGACCCCAATAGACTGGGTTTGAGTGAGACGGAGGTTGCTGATGAGCTATGCAGCCTGGCGGGTAGGCGTGGCTTCAAGGCTGCCTAGGACAGGCATCGCCCTATCCCGCTTCTGTAGGGTCTCCCCAGGCTGGCCCTAGATGCCAGCATCTTGTGCACAGACAGGTACAGACAGGAAGCCGGGGGTCAGTGTCCAGGAGAGCAGTGAGGCCCGCATCGAGGCACCATGTGATGTGTGAGGACTTGGCCTACGGCTGTGCCTCAGCTGGCTCAAGCCAGACGGCCGTGTACCTAGGAGGAAGGGGGAAGGGATTTTAGGGGAACAAAGGCCCCCAAAATTACGTCCTGGAGACGTCAACTCCAGCAGCAAAAGCGGATCATGGGGTTCAGGGTGCCGTTTGGGATGAGCCTTTCCCATGATGCAGTGAGACTACAGCAAGCAGAGGGGCTTCGGACGTCTAGCAGCCCGGGAGCCTGGGCCTCTGTGTGTTCTCGAGCCACGTGTCCTAAATGGAAAGTGAAAAAGTATGTGGTTTGTATGGAGAGCACAAAGAAACTGAGGCTTGGTGGGCTAGCTGGGCAAACCGTGGGGGGCAGGGGCCCCCATTCTCAATGGGCCCACGCCACCGCTGGAGCCTGACCCAGCAGGCCCAGGGCTCACTGTGCCCCGGGCCAGGCAACTTCCCCTGCGCCCTGCCTCTTCTCGCCCCTGATCACCCCGTCTCCTCTCTTTCGTTCAGCGTGCAGGGCCCTGATGGACGAGGTGGAATATGACGTCACCAAGGCCCGGCAGAAGAAGACCAAGGTGGGCTCCTTCCGAATCAATCCTGACGGGACGCAGGAGAGGAGAAAGGTAGCGGAAAAGAAATTATATGCCAGTGTATAATTGCGGATATGGGCAATTACCAACCATTTATCCAAACAGCAGTTGGTCTTAATCTTCTAACCTTGTTCTTGTTCAGGGTATCAGCTCTAAATTGCTTCTGAGTCCTGGGGGACCCGAAGTAATCTTTAAGCTTGAAATTGAAGTCTCTCTCTCAGCACCTAAATTTTGTGTCTTGTCAAGTTGGACGGCATTTCTGCACCGTTCATCAGAATGAAAAATAGCGCTTCCACGGTTCCTGGGCGAGGCCAGCAGGGGGCCCAGGAGGGGACGGGGCAGAAGCTCCAGGACTGTGGAGCCCCCTGGCTCCTGCCCCTCCCTCCACCATCTGCAGATTTCCAGTGGGGGTGCAGGATGCAAGTCTTGCCACCCAGCACGGATTTGGATGCTTGGCCCAGTGGAAAGAAGTGTTCTCCCTCAAAGACAGCACGACAGAGGCTCACCCAGGGTCTGAGGCGGAGGGAGGGGTGCTTCTGAGCGACCAGGGGATCAGAGAACCTAGGAGGGGCCTGTGGCTGAGGTCCTGCTCCTGTCTCCAGCCCCCAGCACATGTGTGAGGACGCCTCCTCGTCCGAGCAGAGGTGATAGGTGCCCAGAGCAAACAACCCCGTGTCAACGTCATCGGAAGGGACGCAATACTAGAAAAGTGGTTCTTCGTTGTTGTCCGGCCCACTCAAAGCTGAAGACACAATCTGGGTGTCTTGCTGTTTTCCTTTGTCCCCTGCCCTGCACCCTGGGTGAGAGCAAAGACAGAAAGACAGCAGACAGCTACTGTGCTATTTCCACCTCCCCAGAATGGCATCCCCCCCACCCCGCCCCCAGAGAGGGCGGGAGAGGGGAGGAGGATTCCCAGGCTGCTGAGGAGCGTTTTGCTGTGGGGAAGGGGTAGATTCCATGTGGAAATCGTGTCATGTCTTCAAGCTGCCTGAGTTATGAATGAGGGAGGGACTCTCACCCACTAGTCAGCACCTCCATGCAGACAGTGGGGGTGCGGGGGGCGCTTTGGGAATCATTGTCACCCCAAAGAGACATGCGAGGATGGAGCCATCCAGCGGCGTCTCTCTGATGGTTTTGCCAGAGGACCTGCTATGGATCCACTGGCAGCCTGACTCCCGCGTCTAGAAGCTCTGGGTCCTGGGTGGACCCCTGAGGGCAAGGCTCGGCCTGTGTTCTCTCAGAGTGCCTTGGTCCCTGACACTCAGCCTGAAGCTGGTTCCTCCTGTCGAGTGGGGCCAGGAAAAGAGTATGTGTGTCTGTGTGTCTATGTGTCTCTATGTGTGTGTGTCTCTGTGTGTGTGTGTGTGTGTGTGTGTGTGTGTGTGTGTGTGTGGTCATAGGCACTGGCCAGCTTCACTTTAAAAAGAGACAGTCTTCACACATTGTTGTTGTTAGGTGTCACTGAGTCAATATCCAACTCATAGCAACCCTCTGTACAACAGGTGAAACACTATTGTCAGTGCTTCTCTGCTATTCATAGGGTTTTCAAGGGCAGATTGATTTTTGGGAGGGGGTTGCCAGGTCCTTCTCCCAAGCCTAGAGCACCTGGTGTTCCCAAGCGTCTCCCATCCAAGTACTAACCAGGCCCGACCCTGCTTAGCTTCTGAGATCTGACAGGATCGGATGCCACAGTGGGATGGCTGCAGGCTTCTTCATGCATTAGTAACCTGGAGGGTTACCTGGCCTACCCTCAGTGCACTTAGACCAGGAGAATGGGAGGAGCCTTTCTCACAAGGGCAGACGGGGCACTGAAGAGATCGAAGGAAACAGCTGAAAGGGGCAGGTGCGAGGGCAGGGTGCAGAGCGGGGGAGGGAATAGGAGGAAAGTAGGGATTTATTGTTGGGACCCCACTGTCCCCAGCCTTCCAGTTATTTCTAATCCTGCAGAATAAATATCATCTCATGCCACTGATTGGAGTGGGAGGAGCCATAGGTGTCACAGCATGTGGAGAGCCACGTGTGGGTGTGGGTGGGGCCAGCTAAGCTTTCCCTCCTCCTTGCTCTCGCCCTGCCTCCCTGGCTGATTGGACCCAGGGCTCCCTGTGTAGAGGTCCCTGCTCTTCCCAGGTGTTTAATCCCCAAAAGGACTTAAATTTCCTGGAGAGAATCGGCCTCCACCGTCTGCTGCTCGCTATGGTCTTGAGCATGTTCTGCTTGGACACGATCCCTCCAAAATGTTGTTGTTGCTGTTAGGTGCCGTGGAGTCGGTATCTGACTCATAGCGACCCTCATAGGGTTTTCAATGGCTGACTGTTTCGGGATTGCCTTGGGAGTGGATTGCCAGGCCCTTCTCCCATTTTTGCGGTGCTGGGAATTGAACTCGGGGCCTCAGAGACTGCAGCACAGTGCTCTACCAACTGAGCTAAATTCCAGCCCAGTCCCTCCAAAATAACCTCCCCGATTTGCCAGAAGCAATCTGCAGAGGAACTCGGAAGGAACTCTGTGCTCACCGTGGGGTCAGGCAACATCCAGGCCGTAGCTAGAGATGCTGGTGCCTCCCTGGACAATCGCTTTGCTTGGAGCTGCTGCTTGGCAGACCAGCCTCACCCAGGTGCTCCTGCGGACACAGTGGTGGGCAGCCGTGCAGCCGGGAGAACGCACCTGTTAGGCCCCGAGGGGAACGGGGTGGCTTGGTGCCGGGAGTCATGGGCTCTCCTGCCTCTGGCCTCGGCGCTGATCCCACGGTTCCCTGAGTTGTAGAACTCTCCCATGCTCTGCAGGAAACGGCTGGAAGGTCTGCATCCCTCCCACTTGCTTTGGTTAAGAGCTCCACCGCTCTGGTTTCCTCGGCCAGCAGCCATTGGCCATACTGGAAGCACAGGGGCCTCCAAGTGTGGGGCGGAGCCGGCAGCTCTGCTCAGATGGGGGCTGGGCAGTGTGGCCTTGGTGGTCCGGTCAGTGCAGACGCATCTCTGTCCTTCTGCCCCACAGCTCAGCCTGGTGCTCAGCTAAGATTGGAGGAAGGGACAGTTGTGAGTTTCGGTGGCCCAGCCAGCCTGGGCCTGGGACCCAGTGGTCCTGAGTGACCAGCCCACCTCCTGCCTGTTCCCTCCTGCTCTGCCTCCCCTGGCCTGTGCTGCTCTCAAGGCCAAGGGTTCCCAGGGGCCTCCAAGAGGGCTGAACAGAGCCGCTGCGTCCAAGTTCCTGGGAGAGCAGCAGAGGCCCTGGGTCCAAGATCCTGGGACTGCAGTGGAGGCTGCGCCAAGAGCTAGCCTCCCATGCAAGGTGGGGGACAATGACCAGGGCCTGTGTCCACGCAGGCTCTTCGCTCGTGTCTGCCTGGTGCTGGGCTGCTTTGGGAAGGGGAGTGGGTGGGAGGGGCGAGGAGCCAGCTCTGGGCTGGGTGATGATACCTGCTCTGCCCCCAGAGGGTGGCTGGGGAGATGGTGGGCGAGGCTGCAGGCAGGCCGCTGGCCAGAGCAGGGGTGCGGCCACCTCTGGGCGGCCATTGGAAGAGGCAGGGCTGCTCTAGTGACTTTCTGCTGCCCAGGCTGGCCGACCCTGCCTGCCGCTGCTCCAGCATCCCAAGAAGGGATGCCCTCCTCTGGGGAGCTCCAGGGAAGGGGTTTTAGGGACCTCTTGGCTGGGGCACCTCTGACACATGGCCCATGCCTGAGTCTGGGGCGCTCCAGTGGGACTGAGCTCAGTGGCCTCGGAGGCAGTGGCAGGACCCTGATGCCTTCCTGGGGCTCTTCCCTGCCCTCGTGTTTCCAGACCTGCCCAGAAACTGCCCTGTGACAAGCCACGTGGCAGACTGTCCCTCTGCGGTCCAGTGTGGTGTGCAAGCCCCAGTGCTCCTCTCTTGCCTCTGGGTGGCCTACGGAGACACGCAGTCCCCGAAATGTGGCCAGGAAGGACAGGGATGTGGTTCTACCAGCACCACCCCCGCCTGGTGGGTGGCAGCCTTTGAGAACGGAGTCCCTGCTCTCCTTGAGTTACGCCCAGCCAGACCCAACAGTGGCTGGACGCCGGGGCCTTAGGGCTCAAAGCCACACGTGGCAGACCGCCCAAGCAGGTGGGTGCAAGGAGGGCTCGTGTGTGCTGGGATTGTTAGAAAGTAAGTATTATTTATGTTGATTGATCATTTATGTCCAGAGGTCTTCAATGGTGGCAATTTCGTGGGCAGCCTAGGGGTAGAGTTGAAGGGAGTGGCCGCTATTCAGTCCCACACGCTATGCGCTGCACTCCACGCTCAGAGAGCTACCATGTGGCTTTCTTGGAAATACTCTCCTTAGCCAAGGTGTGCGATGCCGTTCTTCTCCTCCTCCTCCTCCCCCACCTCCTCCCCCTCTCTCTCTCCCATCCCCCTCCACTCCCCTTCCCCCTCCTCCTCCTCCTCCTCCTCCTTTTTCATCTGCAAACAGCAGCATTTTGCTCGCTGCTGGTTTATGACATGCCAGCGCCACTCTCCAGTTGCCAAGCTCTCTGCAGCAAAGCGGGTGGGGAGGGAGTTCTGCAGGCGCCTTGAAGTCAGGATTCAGAGAGCTGTCTCCTGGCACCTGGGGGCTGGTGACAGGTCAGAGACCCCTCCCGCTGGCTGCATAAGTAGGGCTGTTCGCTTTTGACATTTCCCCTGCCTTGCTTCAAAGCTGCGTCTGCTCAGCAAACTGTAGCAGGCACTGCAGCACCCAGGCAGCCTCTGTTTTTCGATTTTTAGTAACAAATCGGATCGATGGCAGTCAGATACGGAAACAACCAGGTACAAGGCCACATGGAGGCAGCTGCTTCATGTTTCCTGGTCCATCCGGTTCTTACTTATCTGGGTTTTCTGTGATTTTGAAGGTCTGCCCCCCTGGAATGTGGACATGAACAAATGGTTGTGCTCAGGTGGACGAGGCCCACGCTGGCATTTGCGTGTTGGAACCTAAGCTGATGTGCTGGGCACAGGATCCCAATTTTCTGTGCATTGTTGCCTTGGGGGTACAGGAAGTATCTGGGTGAGACATGCGCAGCAGGTGCTAGGCAGAGCCTGTGGGATTCCTCTGCCTTGGCTGAGCGGGAGAACCAGGCGACGGTCCCTGTGAAATCTAAGAAGTTCAAGTAGACAAAATAGTGCCAGTCAGTGCTAGTGGTGTTGAGACCAACATCTCGTTTAGATGAGCACCTAATGTCTCCTGGCTGCTTCTTTGTTTGTTTTCAAACAATTTACTAGGAAGTAAACAGAGCCACTTTGATTGACTTCATCTTAGAACTGCTAACTAAGAGCTCGGGCTGGGATTTAGCTCAGTTGGTAGAGCGCCGCTCTGCAATCTCTGAGGTCCCGAGTTCAATTCCCAGCACTGCAAAAGTGGGAGAAGGGCCTGGCAATCCACTCCCAAGGCAATCCCGAAACAGTCAGCCATTGAAAACCCTATGAGGGTCGCTATGAGTCGGATACCAACTTGAAGGCACCTAACAACAGCAACAACAACTAAGAGCTCAGGGAGCATTAGTGAGTGACTCGGTTTTGACAACTGGCATTCATTTCATTTGCTGTTCAGCCAATTAAGACAAATTTCAATGCCATTTGCTATTGACGAGCTACCCATCCTGTTATATACTGAGGAACACCAGGGTCCTGTGGCATCCTGGAGACATGTCGTGTACAACCTGCACACTCGTGCATTGGGCCCTGCTTGCTAACAAAATGGGAGTGAGATGCCATTGTCACAGGCCAGACAGGTGGCAGAGGAAGGCTCAGACAGCAGGGATTGTGCCATCCAGTAGTGGGCCATTAAGTCAGCTTAGTGGGGTGCAATCAGCATGTGAATAAATACGTACAGACACGTATGTATCTATCATGTCAGAGTGCGTCTCAGAGCGAAGGAAAGAATGCTTTCATGACATTGCATATAAGGCATTGACATAGAAAGAAAGCCATGTACAAAAAATTAAAGGCCACCGCAGCAGGCAGCTGTTGCCAGCACGGGGGAGCAGCCCAAAGACACTTCACTGGGGCTGGGCTCCGTGTTACACAACTGTCATCACAGCCACCCAGGAGGCGGAAGCAGGAAGATCATGAGTCTGAGGCCAGAGGCAGCCTGTGCAACTTACTGAGACACTGTCTCCAAACAAAAAGTTAAAATGGGGTTTGGGGTGTGGGTCATTGGTGGAGCCCTCGCTTCCACACACACCCTAGGTTCAACCCCAAGTACTGAGAAATAAACAAAAAAACTTCATTCAACAAGATTATTAGCAACCAAGCCCAGCCCTGCTTGCCAGTGCAGAGAACCAGGGCTTGTCCACGTGCCGAGGTCACGAAATTGATGGCTTTGAGTTTAGTGGCTTAACATTCCATAGACAGAGGAGCCTGGGCTGGGGGCCTGAGAGCAGGGCTCCAGGCTCTGGCAGCTGCAGCCCCAGGCTGGACTCCTTTGCATGCTCTGGGAGCGAGTGAGCGGATCTGAATGCCGTGCAGCCTGCACGGGGAGGTCTAACGCCCTGGTGTTTGCCCTCTGCTCCAGAGACCAGGTGTAGGGCAAGCACTGTGCCACAGCAGGTCATGGCCAGTCCCATAGAGGGGCCTTGAGATGGCACCAATGCTCAGAGCGGAGTGGACAGCACTGCCATATGCTCCTTTCCTAACAAGTGGAGAATCTGTCCGGCAGCTGGCTCCCTGTCCCCCAGACTCCCCTCCCATGCTATGATTGGACCAATGACCACACGGGGCCCCTGAGCCCACTGTAACCCTCTCTGAGGAACCCAGACCCACCCCAGGGGGACGGAGCTGGGGTGCTGGCCTGTCCTGAGCATGCCTTGAGGCCAGAGGCAGAACCAGGTCTGCACAGCTCAGTGTCACACTGGTGACCATGGAGCTCACACCAAGGCCAGCGTGGTCCCCAGTGGGGTGGCAGAATCTGAGAGCTGGGCTAGAGGAGACTGTCCCTCAGGTTTCCTTGAGGAAAGGACAATACACAGAGTGCAGGGTGGGGAGTTCAGTTGAGCCACCAGGACTTCAGAGACCACCCTCACCTGGGCTGCAGAGGTTGCTGGATACCGCCTTAATACACAAATTGCACAGGCAGCAAGTGAGAGTAAAATTATGCTCATGGGAACTTGTAAACTGCTATGAGAAAAAATCAGAAAGGTACTTCCCTGTTATTGGATGCAAAAAAAGAGGTTGCTAATGTCTGTACAGATGAATTCTTTGTTTTTTTTTGAGACAAGTGTTTGCTATGGAGCCCAGGCTAGCCTCGAACTCTCAGTCGTTCCCTCAGTCTCTCACTGCTGGGATTACAGCTGTGTGCCCCCACACCTAACCATACTCACAACTTCTAATGTGTATGTGTCTACTCACCAGGAAAGAGTCTCAGAATGTACACAACAATGTTGATAGTCATTATCTCTGGGCATGGCTGCTGAATCTCTTCTTTTTGCCATTTTTTAAACATTTTTTTCTATAATAAACACAGTTATCTCTTACATAATTTGAAAACAAAGTGGTGTTTTCTTGAAAAATCACAAGAACCCTTATTGTAGGGATTCTGATTCTGAAACACAGCAAAGTTCTTCATTTGTAAGACGGAAAGCCACACATGGACATACAATTCTCTTTTGCACAAAATGTCTCACACAGAGCTGTGCTGTATCCATCTCAATTTTTCTGCTTTCTGTTCAGATGGCCCCCTGCCCTTCACCATGGTGAGTAATTTAGGCAACACTCATCTCTGCATGAACTGTCCTCAGGGTGTCTGGATTCCTGGGAAGAAGGGCTGGGGGTGGCTTCATCCTTAACCTTGGGAGTGCTTGCTCTTCCTCCCATGATTGTAGGTGGCCAAAGACCTGCTCTTCTGAGACAGGCTGCCTTATCTCTCAACCATCCACAGGGCTGTGGAGGGAGCTTAGTGTGTTTGGGAATAAACAGCTCACCCCTTCCTCAGATTCTTCATCTCCTTTCCTCTCAAGGAAGAAAAACAAGAATGCAAGGAAGGATGGATCCTCTGTCTCCAAGACCATAAAACTTGGGGTTGTTCACAATTTTTATTTTTAGTCTGTGTAGTGGCTTTTGTTGTAGATCCATTTTGATTTTATTTCTTCTTCTCTATTTTCTTAAAGGAACAAACAGAGTCACCCCAACTTATATTGAAATGCTAGCCTCACTCTTTGCTGATTGTATTGTCAGGGGCCTGGTTGCTGCAGATCTAAATGGGAACTGACTTCCGGCCCAGGTCATGTCCCAGTGGTGCCAGTGGGGAGGACATTCTCTGGTCCTCCCAGGGCCCAGGCTCTGGTGTCTTGAGGCTCCTTGTCCTCTGAGTCCTTCCCACCCAGCAGACCCAGAGACAGGGGAGGATTCCTCAGGCCCTGTGGAAGGGCTGACTGAGACGTGGGCTCCCTACCATCTACCTGTACTTAGCCTGGGGTTCCATCCCACCCCTCACTCCTGTTGCTGAAAGGGCTACAGGTGCTGAGCTGGGCACCAGGAGGGGAAGAGGGGGGCCATGCTGTTCCCTGGGGTGCAGCCTAGTAGCAAGGGACAAGGAGGCAACCAAGGGTCCCTGGAGGTACCCGATGACCCAAGTGACACTTCCTCAAGCCCAAGGGGACCACTGGCTTAGCCTCCCAGGGCAAGCACAAGTGACCAGTCCAGCCCACAGACCTGGCTGACAGAGCTCCACAGGGACTTGCTCCAGGTGACCCCAGGTGACAGATGGCGCCCATTTTCCTCTGCATGCTATGGACTCGCTGTGCCCCGCATGGATCCCACACCTCTGGCTCAGCGAGGCGGGCAGAGCTTTGCCCAGCCTTGTCCTGACAGCGGAATGCCTGCTGCCAGGCCTGTGTCGTGGGCAAATGTCCGATTCCCACAGCCACTGTTGGCAGGAAGGACCTGGATGAGGGGTTCCCCCAGCAAGCCTGGACCACCAGGTGTGGCACTGTCTGCTGCCCCCTGAGGAGAGGAGACATAGGCAGGAGGTGGCTGCCGATCTTGCCCAGGACAGGAGTTCAGGTCCTGGGTGTCTGCAGCAGCTGGGACTTGAGAGCAGTGCTCTGTCGGCACACATAAAAGATACACAGTAACCAAAGCCCCTCCTCGCCTCCTTTCTCAAGCCCTTCGGGTTGTGGGTGCCCAGGACAGGAGTTCAGGTCCTGGGTGTCTGCAGCAGCTGGGACTTGAGAGCAGTGCTCTGCGCCACACATAAAAAATACACAGTAACCAACACCCCTCCTCGCCTCCCTCCTCAAGCCCTCCTCATAGACAGGGTGGTGACAGAGAGGACCCGCCCGAAAAGTCAGAGGACAGCCCTCTGAAACATAGGTGGACAGTCCACTGGGAGGCTGCCCGCCTGCAGTGCCACTGCCCGTCCAGGGTGGCCACTCCCTCTGCGCCGGCTTTGGGGACTTGTGCTCTTCCTGGCGGGGCCAGCAGGGGGATCTTTTCCCCAGGGATTCCCCTCCTCCGGGGGCTCTTCAAGGGGTTGGCAGGTCCCTCTACCTCCCCAAAGCACAGGGATTAACCCCAGGGATGTGGAGGGGAGGGGGCACCAAACTAAAAGGAAAAGAGATTACTGTTAATCCTCCTAGTGGGCACTGGCACAGGGGAGGGAGCACCAAACGCACAGGTCTGCCCGGTCCACGAGAGAGACATGGAGAAGGGGCTTTGACACCAGGAGCAGGAAATAACAGACGGCACGTTTCCCCCTTTCAGTAAGCAAATCGCCGCCATCTCGCAGATGCTGCTGCTTGCGTGAGAGGCGCCCAGCCTTCCCTCATGCTTGGCGCTGTGGGCGAGTGGAATTCAGCTGGACAGCGTCCTTTCCTCCCCTTGTTGTTGTTGTTCTTAGGTGCCGTCGAGTCGTGTCCGACTCATAGCGACCCTCATAGGGTTTTCAATGGCTGACTGTTTCGGGATTACCTTGGGAGTGGATTGCCAGGCCCTTCTCCCACTTTTGTGGTGCTGGGAATTGAACTCGGGACCTCAGAGACTGCAGCGCAGTGCTCTACCAACTGAGCTAAATCCCAGAACCTAGACTTTCCTCCCAGGGGGGTTCAAACCAGTGTTGAGGGAGGACAGAGCCCAGTCATGAAGCCATGATGCACTGACAAGGGGCTCCTGCCTGGCCACTGGGGACAGTGGCTCTCAGTGCCTGCAGTGGCAGCTGCCCTCCTCTCCTGAGCGGCCCCTCTCCACAGTTTTACAGACCCACACAGCCCCGGGCTTGGGCACATACTTACAGTGAGCGGTGACTTTGCGTTGAGGATCGTCCTGAGATGGCCCAGCTGACCTCGTCCCCCCTCCACCTTTGAGGAACAGGCACGCTCTGGGGGTGAATGTCAGGGCCGCCTCCCTTGTTTGCCAACTAGAAAGGCCAGGCTTCAGCCAGGGGTCCAGGCCCTGCCTTCCTCCTAGGCCGCCTGCCCCACCCTGCCGTCTGAGGCTGTCTGGGTTTGCAGGACATGGTGGGCAGGTGAAGCTTCATGTTACCTGGCACCATGTCGGCTGTCCTGTGGGCTTTATCCTGAGCCATGCCACCTGCAGGAGAAGACTCTCTAGAGATGCCCACAGTTCCTGTGGGAGCCTTGGGTGGCTGTTACTTTGGGGTTGGAGCTGTCCCCTCAAAGTCTTGTTGTTGTTGTTGTTGTTGTTAGGTGCCGTCGAGTCGGTATCCGACTCATAGCGACCCTCATAGGGTTTTCAATGGCAGATTGTTTCAGGATTGCCTTGGGAATGGGTTGCCACGTCCTTCTCCCATGTTTGTGGTGCTGGGAATTGAACTCAGGACCTCACAGACTGCAGTGCAGCACTCTACCAACTGAACTAAATCCCAGCCCCAAGGTCTTCTTATGGGTATCCAATCCAATACCAGATGTTCACCATCTGGGCACGTTCTGAATCCATATTTACAAGATTCAGAGAATGGCTGTTTGGCTCTAAATTTTTTAGGAAATATACCACTTCAAACTAAAGTGGTAGGCCAAGGACATTCATTGTTGTTGTTGTTAGGTGGCTTCAGGTCTGACTCATAGAGACCCTCGAAGGGTTTTCAATGGCTGACTGTTTTGGGGATTGCTTTGGGAGTGGATTGCCAGGTCCTTCTCCCATTTTTGTGGTGCTGGGGCTTGAATCCGGGTCTTCAGAGGGTGCACAGCAGTGCTCTATCAACTGAGCTAAACCCCAGTCCCCAAGCACTAAGATTTGACTCACAGCTGAGCAAATAGGGCTCCAGGTCAGTTTGTTCCTAGTTTCAAGTAGCACCTGGTTAAAAAGCTATAAAGGAGAAAGCAGCATCTCTGGCTGAGGGGTGAACACACTTGAGGGAACTGGCTTTCCCATGGGCTCGTGAGCTGGATGCCGCCTATGCTGGTTCCCATGAACTGGAAGCATCCCTGGCCGGGAGGTGGAGAGCCACGCCCGCTTCAGAGCACACCCCTCACAGGCAGGCTTCCAGGCTTTATGATGCGGGGGTCTCTGGAGGTGTGGGATTTTTAAACCCATATTATGTTCAGTTCGGTGGGAAGGAAAAGAATGACTAGAACTCTTTTGAGGAGGAGGCAATGAAACTGTGCTCCTGCAGTGTCCTGCATCTGCCCAGAGGTGAGGGGGCTCCAAGAGAGATTTGAAGACGACATCTAGGGAGAGACACAGAGCCTGCCTGACTTACCCCCGCGGCTGTCTTGAGCATGCGGAACTTTCTTTGGCATAAATCAGCTACGAAAAATCACCCAAATGTTCAGAACTGCTCCTTCTAGGTTTAGGCATCAGTTCTACGCATAGAACACCCTTCTTATTGTTGTCGTTAGGTGCCATCAAGCCTGGTCCCACTCATAACAACCCTGTTGTTGTTGTTGTTAGGTGCCATCGAGTCTGTATCCGACTCATAGCAACCCTCATGGGGTTTTAATGGCTGACTATTTCGGGATTGCCTTGGGAGTGGTTTGCTATGTCCTTCTTCCATTTTGCAGTGCTGGGAATTGAACTCGGGACCTCAGAGACTATAGAGCAGTGCTCCACCAACTGAGCTAAATCCCAGCCTATAGCAACCCTATGTATAACAAAACAAAGCACTACCTGCCACTGTGCCATACACATGATCTTTATGCATAAGCCCATTCTTGTAGTCACTGTGTCTGTCCATCTAGTTGGGGGTTTTCCTTTTTTGTTGTTGACCTGCCACTCTCTCAAACATGATGTCCTTTTCCAGGGATTGGTCCCTCTTGACAACATGTCCAAAATATATAAGATACATTCTGGCCATCCTTGCTTCCAAGGACCACTCTGGTTGCCCTTCTTCTAAGATGAATCTGTTGGTTCTTTTGACAGTCCATGGTGTATTCAATATTCATCTCCAGCACCATAATTCAAAAGCATCAATTCTTCTCCTGTCTCCCTCATTCAATGTCCAGCTCTCACAACTGTACAATGCAACAGAAAGTACCATGGCATGAGTCAGGCGCACCTTTGACTTCAATGTGACATCTTTACTTTTTAACACTTTAAAGAGGTCTTTTGCAACAGCTTTTCCCAATGCAATGCGTCTTTTGATTTCTTGACTGCTGCAGAACCAAGTAAAGCAAAGTCTTGGACAACCTCAGTCCTTGCTCCGTGTATCATGAAGTTGTGTACTGACCCTGTTGAAAGGATTTTGGGTTTTTGGTGTTGAGGTGCAATCCATACTAGACATTATCTCGGTACCACTTTGATCTGACGTTTGCGCATTCCACATTATGCCTCCAGCTGTCTGGAATCCCTGTCGATCTGGTTCCTACGCTTCCACAGGAGCCAAAGGCGGCAGTGAGGGTCACCCAGTGAGGAGGCAGCCTATCCTGCTTGGGACCTTCTGCTGCTTTTGGACACGCTGGGTGTCAGTGGCCACAGGCCTGAGGTTTACGTCTCTTGAGGGACTTGATGAAGCGACACAGTGCCTCCCCACAGCAGAGGTGTTTCCCTGAGAGGCCTGCTGTCCCTTCACGCGTCCCTTTCAGTGTGCATTCTTGCTAGGATTTCCTGCTTGCTGTCTGCCCTGTGATTGTGTGCAGCTGAAAGCAGCCAGGGCTCCCAGAGGGTCAACCGAGCAGCTACACAGAACCAGAAATACAAATAAGGAATTATCCCCGCTCTGAATGCCGACTCTGCCCCACACAGCACCCGCATGTAACAGGGAAATACCGACATCCTGAACTCACAGAGAGAGCAAGAGAAGGACGAATACAATTGGAGCAGCCAGATAAAAGCCAGGGCCAGCAGCGCAGCGTCGGACAGCATGTAACACCAGACGGCAAGCCCATTCCCCCACGCCTGTCAGCGCACCCTGCTGTGAGGACTTGCAGGTTGCCGGGAGGCTGGAAGCTATGCCACCAGTAGCTCAGACACCAGCAGGGTCACCTACGGTGGACAGGTTTCAGCTGAGCTTCCAGACTAAGACAGACTAGGGAGTAGGACCTGGCGACCCACTCCTGAAGCAATTAGCCATTGAAAACCCTATGAATTGCAGAGAAGAACTGTCAGAAATAGTGCCAGAAAATGAGCCCTCCCCCAGGTTGGAAGGCATTCAAGAAACAACTGGGGAAGAGTTGCCTCCTTAAAGTAGAGTCACCCTTAATGACAAGAATGGAGTAAAACCCCAGGGACCTGCATTTGCTGATGTGGCACAACTCAAAATAAGAAGGAACAACTGTAAACATCCATTAATAATTGGAACATGGAATGTACGTAGTATGAATCCAGGAAAATTAGAAGTCATCAAAGGGGAAATAGAGAAGATAAACATTAACATTCTAGGCATCAGTGAGCTAAAATGGACTGGCATGGACCATTTTGAATCAGATAACCATATGCTCTACTATGGTGGGAATGACGAATTAAAGACAAATGGAGTTGCATCCATCATTAAAACGACATCTCAAGATCTGTCCTGAGCTACAATGCTGTCAGTGATAGAATAATATCCATACGCCTACAAGGAAGGCCAGTTAATATGACCACTGTTCAGATTTACACAACCACCACAAATGAAGATAGGAAAGATTTCTACCAGCTTCTGCACTCTGAAATAGATTGAACAAGCAGTCAGCATGTACTGATAATTACTGGTAACTAGAATGCAAAAGTTGGAAACAAAGAAGTCTCAGTAGTCAGAAAATGTGGCCTTGGTGACAGAAGTGATGCTGGAGACCGCATGATAGAATTTTGTCAGACCAATGACCTTTTCATTGCAAATACATTTTTTTCACCAATATAAATGGTGACTATATACATGGATTTCACCAGATAGAACACACAGGAACCAAATTGACTACATTTGTGGAAAGAGATGATGGAAAAACTCAATATCAAAAGTCAGACAAGACCAGGTGCTGATTGTGGAGCAGACCATCAACTGCTCATATGGAGGTTCAGGCTGAAACTGAAGAAAATGAGAACAAGTGTATGAGAGCCAAGGTATGACCTTGAGTATATCCCATCTGAGTTCAGAGACCAACTCAAGAACAGGTTTGATGCATTAGACACTAATGATTGAATACTAGATGAATTGTAGCGTGACAACAAAGACATCATTCACGAGAAGAAACAAAGGGTTTTTAAAGGACACGGAAAGAGAAAAAATGAAATTACATGTCAAAAGAGACTCTGACACTTACCCTTGAACATTGAGCAGCTAAAGTAAAAGGAAGACATGATGAAATTAGGAAACTAAACAGAAGATTTCAAAGGGCAGCTCAAGAAGACAAAAACAAACATTATGACATGTCTAAAGAGCTGGAGATAAAAAACCAAGGGGAAGAACATGCTCTGTTGTACTCAAGCTAAAGGAACTGAAGAAAAGCTCAAGCCTTGGGTGGCAATAGTGAAGATTTCTATAGGGAAAATATTAAATGACACAGGAAACATCAAAAGAAGATGGAAGGATGTGCAGAGTCATCATACCAAAAACAACTGGTGGGTGATCGATCATTTCAAGAGGTTGCGTATGATCAGGAACCAATGATACTGAAGGAAGAAGTGAAAGCTGCCTGGAAGGACTTGGGGGAACACAAAGCTCCAGGAACTGATGGAATAACAAGAGAGATGCTTCAACAAAAAGATGCAGCACTGGAAGTGCTAACTTGTTTATGCCATGAGATTTGGAAAATAGCTACCTCGCTAACTGACTGGAAGAAAACCGTATTTGTGCCTATTTCCAAGAAAAGGGATCTAACCAAATGTGGAAATGATCACACAATATTATTAATATCACACACAAGAAAAATTTTATTAAAGATCATTCAAAAGCAACTGCAGCAGTATATAGACAGGGAACTGCTGGGAAATCAAGCTGGATTCAGAAGAGGGCATGGAACCGGGGCCATCATTGCTGATGTCAGATGGATATTAGCCGAAAGCAGAAAATAGCAGAGAGATGGCTATCTATGTTTAATCGACTATGCAAAGGCATTTGACTGTACGGATCATAACAATTGTGTGGATAACATCGTGAAGAATGGGAATACCAGAACACTTAGTTGTATTCATGGGGAATCTGTACATGGACCAGACGGCAATTGTTTGAGCAGAACAAGGAGACATTGCCTGGTTTAAAGTCAAGGAAGGTGTGCATCAGGGTTATATCCTTTCACTGTACCTCTTCAATTTATATGCTGATCAAATAGTCTGAGAAGCAGGACTTTATGAAGAATAACGCAGCATCATGATTGGAGGAAGATTCATTAACAACCTGCGTTATGCAGATGACACAAGTCTGCTTGCTGAAACTGAAGAGGATTTGAAACATTTACTGGTGAAGATAAAAGAACACAGCCTTCAGTATGGATTGTGCCTCAACATCAATGAAACAAAAATCCTTACAACTGGGTCAGTGTGCAACGTCATGATAAATGGAGAAAAGATTGAGGTTGTCCAAGATTTTACCTTACTTGGTTCTATAATCAACACCTGGAAACAGCAATCATTAAATCAAAAGATGCACGGCACTGGCAAAAACTGTCGCAAAAGCCTCCTTGCAGTGTTGAAAAGTGAAAATGTCACACTGAAGATGAAGGTGCGCCTGGCTCATGCCATTGTATTTTCATTCACATCATATGGTTGTGAAAGCTGAACACTGAATAGGGAGAGGGGGGGAAGAATTGATGCTTTTGATTTATGGTGCTGGAGACTAATATCGAATAGACCATGGCCTGCCAAAAGAACCAGCAGATCTGTCCTAGAGGAAGTTCAACCAGAGTGCTCCTAGGAAGCAAGGATGACTAGACTGCATCTTACATATTTTGGACATGTTATCAGGAAGGATAAATACCTGGTGAAGGACATTATATTTGTGAGAGTGACTGGCCAATGAAAAAAAGGAAGACCCTCAACTAGATGTATGGATGCAGTGTCTGCAACAATGGGCTAAAACGTAAATAAGATGTGCGCCTGGTACAGAATTGGGGAGGTTTTTGTTCTGTTGTGCACAGGGTTCCTATGAGTTGGACCTGACTCAAGGGGACCTAACAATGACAGTAGGCCCTCTGGCCCTCTCTCTCAGATTTCACTACCTTGTATGCTGCCTGGACATTTTTTTTTAAGTTCTAAATTGCTTATGTAGTCCTCCTAAATGTAAATGTCATGACTAATCTAATCAGCTACATGTTTAGTTCACAGAGCTGAGGTGAAAGAAGTCCTTGTATTTAGCTTAGAGTCTGGTAACAGAGCCTAGTACCAAATATGGATCCACTTCTTTGCATTTTGACCTGAATGACACAAATATTTAGCATAGAAGGTACAGAAGATTGTTGTTGTTGTTGTTGTTGTTAGGTGCCATCGAGTCGAGTCTGACTCATAGCAGCCCTATGTACAGCAGATCAAAACACTTGCCGATTCTGTGCCAGGCACACTATCTTATTTATGTTTAAGCCCATTTTTGCAGACACTGTGTCAATCCATCTGGTGGAGAGTTTTCCTCTTTTGAGTTGACCTGCCACTCTCCCAAACATGATGTCTGTCTCTAGGGATTGATCTCTCCTGACTACATGTCCTAAATATGTAAGACGCAGTCTGGCCATTCTTGCTTCCAAGGAGCACTCTGGTTGCCCTTCTTCTAGGACAGATTTGTTGGTTCTTCTGGCAGTCCATGGTGTATTCAATAGACATCTCCAGCACCACAATTCAAAAGCATCAATTCTTCTCCTGTCTCCCGTGTTCAATGTCCAGCTTTCACAACCATATGATACCACTGAAAATACCATGGCATGAGTCAGACACACCTTCGTCTTCAATGTGACATCTTTGCTTTTCAATACTCTAAAGAGATCTTCTGCCACAGCTTTTCCTAGAGCAATGCATCTTTTGATTTCTTGACTGCTGCTTCTGCGGGTGTTGATTATAGAGCCAAGCAAAGCAAAATCATGGACAACCTCAATCTTTTCTCCATTTATTGTGAAGTTGTCCAGAATTTTGGCATAGTATGACCCCTTTTTTCCCCTTTAAAATAGTCTATCTGGAAGCAGAAGCTTATTAACAGGGAGGAAAGAGTAAGTGGCCACACACTAGGCAGTGGCCAGGGTCAGCACAGGCCTCCAGGGTGCCCAAGGTGTGCCCCTGAGGGGGCTTGGTGTCTAGGATGGGTGGACTGGATCGAGGATGTCAAGGCTTACAGCCCTGAGGGTTCAACCTGGACTAATCACGTGGAGACCAGAGCAGGGGGGGCCCTCAGCCTGTGAGCAGAAAGCCTCTGCCCCACAGAGTCACTGAGCACAGCTTCCATGGTTTTCCATGGACGGCCAGTCCTGCTCCCCATGGAACTTGGGACGATGGCTCAGACATCTTGGGTTTCACTGCTGGAGGGGATGAGGCTCCTGGCACGTAGTGGGTAGAGGTTAGGGATGCTGCTTGGCCTCCTGGGATGCCCAGGGCACCGGCCTCACAGGCCTCCATGCTCCTCCTTGTCCCCAGCGCTGAGGGCTAAGAAGCCCCGAGCTATGGAAATCAGTCATTTCCTTCCCAGAGTCCCAGCGTTCCGAAGTCGTGGCTGTCAGTAAATGACCCTGCAGGAGGCGTGGGTCAGTTCTGTGTTTGAAAGCCTCTGCTGCCTGTTTTGGACCTCAAATCTACTTAAGGCAGCACCGGGCATGGTGGTGCATACCTGTAATCCCAGTGGCTCAGGAGGTGGAGGCAGGAGGATTGCAAGTTTGAGACCAGAGGCAGTCTGCGTAACTTAGCGAGACCCTGTCTCAAAAAGTAAAAAATGGGCTGAGGGTACTGCTCCGTGGTCCAGCACTTGGAGAGCATGCAGGTGTGAGGCCCTGGGTTCAAACCCCTGTATCACAAAAAAAAAAAAAAAAAAAAAAAAAATCTACTTAAGGCCAATTTGGAGAGGGCAACACATCAGGAGGACACACAGGGGTTAGAATGCAGGTTGGGCCATGCCTCAGATCTGCTGGGGTGGTGCACTGGGCTCAGTAGGGTCCCCCCAAAGATGCCCCTACCCCAAGTCTCAGAGTCTGACTGTCTTTGCAAACAGCACCTTTGCAGAGGTCCTCACTTAAGGTGAAGTCACTGAGTGGGGGCCCTAACCCAGTAACTGGGGTCCTTGCGGTAAGAGGTGGAAGCTGAGACACACACCTGGGGAGAACTATCGCTCGTGACAGAGGCGGGGTGGGGTGTTGCACCCGCAGCCAGAGGACACAGCAAGAGCAGGAGCCGGCAGAGCGGAGACAAACCCTCCTGGGGCCTTCGAGAGCTCAGCCCTGCCACACCGCCATCTTGGACTTCTGGGCTCCCGCAGTGGCAGGGAATGCATTTCCCTTGTTTAAAGCCACAGGGTCTGTGGTGTTCAGTTGGGGCGGTGCAGGAAACAAGCAGAGTCAGGGACCTCGAAGGCCCCCGGGGGCAGGGGGAGGTCCGCTGGAGGCCTGGGCAACAGGGGTGGTCCGAGACCCCGAGGCCAAATGCACCCACGCCCTGCCCATGTGTGTGTTCCAGAATATTCCATAGCAGTTGTATCCTGGTTTCTCATGAAGCATCAGGAGCACTGCTGTGGGCCCCTCTTTCCCCTGGCCACACTCGCCGAGAGCCTCACTGTGCGGGGTCCGGGAGCCCCAAGCCTGTGCCCTGGGATGAGCTCATGGCGGGCACAGCTTCTCTGTAACCAGGTCTCTAATGAAAGAGAGAAAACTTAAGGGACATCGAAAGCCCCCGGGGGTAGGGGGAGGTCTGCTGGAGGCCTGGGCAGCAGGGATGGTCCCTGACCCCAGGGCCAAACGCACCCGTGCCCTGCCCATATGTGTGTTCTGGAATATTCCATAGGAGAAGTTGTATCCTGGTTTCTCATGAAGCATCAGGAGCACTGCTGCAGGCCCCTCTTTCCCCCGGCCACACTCGCTGAGGGCCTCACTGTGCGGGGACCCGGGAGCCCAAGCCTGTGCCCTGTGGTGGGGTTGGGGCAGGCACAGCTTCTCTGTACCCAGGTCTCTAACAGAAGAGAGAAAACTTAAGCGGGCAAGAGGGCTTCCAAAACCACGGGAGCCACACTCAGGACACTGTCCCATCCTTTACGTGGCAGCCCACGGGGTGTCCCCCTAACCCGAGTTCCAGGGCAGCATGGGGGTCTGACTCAGCCTTGAGCGCCTCCCCTCCCCCTCCACAAGCCCCTGCGGGGCTGCCCGGCCTCCCCTCCAGCTGAGAAGGAAGGAGTCCCACGGGCCGTGGCCCTTTTCCTTTGCTGATGTCCCCAGGACGTGGCCCAGGGCCACAAGGAAGAAGAGTGGCCGAGAGGATGACATCAGAGGGCGACCCCACTGCTCAGGACAGGGGGTCTGGGCCGGGCCCTGGGCCCTGGGCAGCGTCCTACGGGTCCAGTAAGATGAATTGGAAGCAATTAAAGGAGCGATGGTGTGGACCGGGCCCCAACAGAGATTGAAAAATTTATATTGAAAGGGTCTGCTTCTCGTGCCCATGCTTCCGGCAAGCGGGAAGATAATGAGGCTCTCGGGGCCTCTCTCTGGCCCTCTGAGCTGAATGTTCTGAAAACATGGGAGGGGGGCCTTCCCCGCTCACCCTGGAGCCATCAGGGTTCAGGCGTTCTGGAGAGCCCTGCCCCTTCTCTATGCAAATGCAGGGCTGGGGTCAGCTCTGATTTTCAGACCGCCACTGAGTTCCACTCCGAGGTCATGTGCTCAGCCAGACGGCTATCCGGCTGCCCTGGTGCTGCAGGGGAGGCCAGGGCTCTGGGCAGAGGGGTCAAGGCCGTGCCTGGAAAGCGGGCATCTCTAGGGTGGTTGCATGAGTGTCCCCCAAAGGCCACGTGCTGAAGGCTTGGTCCCCAGCCTGGGGTGTTGCTAGGAGTGTGGTGCCCAGTGGAAGGAAGTTAGGCCACGGGGGGCATGGCCTCAAGGGGTCCTGCTCCGCTCGCTCCACCGCGATGTGCTGCCAAAGCCCCCAACTGACCTGGGCTGAGACCTCGAGCTGAAGTCAGCCTTCCTGCCCACGAGTGGCCCATCTTAGGTGGCTTCTCACGGGGTCGCCGACCGATCCCGTCTTCTGGGATCCAGGGCTGGCTGCAGACAGAGGCCCGGCACGGGGCCTGAGCTGGGTCCAGCGTGTCCACTCACACACAGGGGGCCTAGAGGATGCCCAAGGGCCTGAGGGCCCCACTCAGACTGTCTGGTATTTCTTCATCAAAAATCTGAAATTACGGAAGTGACATGTGAGGATTTTTAACCAGAGAGGAAATCGCCCCTTCACGCACAGTTCCAGTCCTGCAGTTTCAGATGCTCCCAGGCAGCTAGCCACCGGAAAATTCCAGAACAGAACTCAGGGAGGAGGGTTTCATGACATATGGAAAGACACCACTTTGTACCTAGGATTTAGAGTTTGAGAGAAACTCAAAAACCTGTCATTCGAATACAGACCTTGGCAATCACTGGCAATCATTTTGAAATGGTATTTGTTTGAAAATTTTGTCTATGTAGAGTGAAAAGTATAAGGAATTATTTTAAAAGCATTCTTTTTTTTTTTTTTTTTCGGTACTGGGGGTTGAACCCAGGGCCTCGCACCTGCATGCTCTGCAAGTGCTGGATCACTGAGCTGCACCCACAGCCCATTTTTTTACTTTTTTGGGACAGGGTCTTGCTAAGTGATGCAGACTGCCTCTGGTCTCCAACTTTGTGATCCTCCTGCCTCTGCCTCCGAGCTGCTGGGATTACAGGCATGCGCCACCATGCTGGGCTATCATTATTATTTTGATAAGCATTTGTAGGGATGGTGCCCCTCCGTCCGCCGCACCCGCTGTGTGTGCGTCCTGGGCTCTGATCTACCTTTGGTTTGGCTCCTGGCCCCACTCAGACTCCTCCACGGGATCCAGCCTTCGTTATGGAAATGCTCTGCTGGACCCTCTTCCCATACTTCCTGCTTTCACCTTAGACTTACGTGTTGAGTCCATGCAGAACGTGTTTGGACACCGTGTCCAGCGCAAGACAAGCTTGCTGTCCTTCCAGATGGACGCAAGGCCCCTGCACTCACACCATTCACTAAAGAAGCCTGAATCCCCATGGAACTGGAATGACACAGTGTCACCTTCTGTGGAAGAGGACTTTGCGGGAAACTGAGACATCAGACATTCCCTCACACGTTCTGAATGTCCAGGGTATTTCTGGGGCTCTTTTAGAATTTTCGTTAAGTCCCACACTTCGTTCTTCTTGTTCGTGTTGAGCTACGGAATTCCATTTCCAGTACATTCTTGTACTTCCACTTCCCACACCCACTCATAGAATGTTCTCAGCTTAGCCGGGCACTGTGGCGCACGCCTGTAATCCTAGCGGCTTGGGAGGCGGAGGCGGGAGGATTGCAAGTTCGAGGCCAGAGGCAGTCTGTGTCACTTAGCGAGACCCTGTCTCAAAAAGTAAAAAAAAATGGGCTGGGGGCACAGCTCAGTGGTCCAGCACTTGCAGAGCATGCAGGTGTGAGGCCCTGGGTTCAACCCCCAGTACTGCAAAAAAAAAAAAAAAAAAAAAAAAAGAATGTTCTCAGCTTCAGTAAAATAAAATAACAAGGTAAGGGATGGGGGATCCTAGCTGAGCTGTGTGTGCTCTATAGACTGTGTGAGGTGCTTTGGGACCGTTTCCACTGCCTTGTAAAGGGTCTAGAAAAGCCATAGAAGGTTATGGGAAAAGAGGGGCTAGGCAGCGGCTCACCTGGCAGGTATAGTTTGCTGCTGGTGTCTATGTTGTCGGGGTGTAGCTGGTTCCATGCAGCAGGGTGTAGGAGGAGCCGATGGGATGGGAGTTGGCATTTCCTGGACAGGACACAGGGAGAGTGGCTTTGCGATCTGGAACCCCGTTTGTCCCGAGAGTTCCCGAGAGTTCCTTTATAACAGTGCCCTGCTAGGCCCGGGGGAGGGGCCTGAGAAGGCATCTGGAGACCCCCACCCCTCTGCTGGGCCACACATACTGTTTCCTGGGCCTGGTGGGGATGAACTTAGGACCGGTAGCTGTAAATACAACACAGGCAGAGGCGTGGCGTTCTTGTTCACACAACACTCTGGTTAAGAGACAAAACCCGTTTACCATGCGGGCGTACGGAAAGATAAAATGTTCTGCCATCCTCAGAGAGAAGGAGTAAAACAGATGACTCAATACTGCTGAACAGATGAAAATAATCATCATCACAGGGCAGAAAGGGATGAGTAAGAATTGAAGATTACGGTAGTTTAGCATGGAATTAGGGTTCATTAACCCAATGCTGGGGCTGGGATTTAGCTCAGCTGGTAGAGCGCCGCGCTGCAGTCTCTGAGGTCCCGAGTTCAATTCCCAGCACCGCAAAAATGAGAGAAGGACCTGGCAATCCACTCCCAAGGCAATCCCGAAACAGTCAGCCATTGAAAACCCTATGAGGGTCGCTGAGTCGGACATGACTCGATGGCACCTAACAACAACAACCCAACGCTGCCCACGCAGGCAATTCATTTTATAAATACAAACAAAAGTGATTGAGAACCGCTGCGGGCTAACGGCTGTGTTGGATGCCACAGAACAGAACTAGCTCTCTTCCTGTGGCTCCTGGAGAGGGGAAAACCCCTTCTAAGTCACTGCTGTCTCGGAGGGTCAATGAATATTCTCTTGGCACGCAGCTTTCCAGTGTGTGGATGCCAGGCTCCCCCTGGAGTGCTGTGGCGGAGGAGGACGCGGCCCTTGGACTCCTCCTGGGTCCTTCGTTTCTAAGGTCCAGCCATCTGTTCTTCAGGGCTATGTAACAAAGTGTTACAAGCTCAGGGGCTGCAGCAGAAGCGCTCCCGCTGCATGCTGGAGGCCTGAAGGCCAGAGCCGGGGCGCGGCAAGGTTGGTTCTTTCTTGGGGCCTCTGAGGGAAATCCACCCCTGGACTCCTATCGGCTCCCGGTGGTAGGCCCATCCTTGGTGTTCCTTGCTATGGAGATGTGTCGCCCCCGCCTGTGGTCACAGGGCCATTCCCTTGGGTGTCTGCATCTCTACACCTCTAAGGGCACCCCTCGCATCGGATCGGCACCCATCGTGACGCAGGCCCTCATCTTAACCAAACTGCACCTGCCAAGACCCTTTCTCCCAATGAGGTCCAGGTCATGACTTGAGCATTGCTCTTTGGGGACACCATTCCACCTCCTGGGCTTTAGAGCAGACACCCAGGGGCTCGCTGTGACTTGGGGAGCTGTGGACCTGCCTCCCCATCCCGCCTTGCTGCAGGGTGCGCTTGGCGCAGGGGCCGGGCACAGTCAAGCTCGGCCCGTCATTGCCCGGTCCTCCTGTGGCCTCTTTGGGTTCGGACATTGCTGAGCAGTTGCAGGATGAGGGTCCCCTTGGGTGCTGCGGTTTGCCGCCCTCCCGCATGGCCGCTGGCCCGCGGCGTGCACTCTCTCTCCAGAGTCATAATGAAGACGTTATGGGAAACAAACCCTACTGTTGACCTTTACGGCCCCTCGTGAAATACCACTCCCTTGCCCCAGCCACGCTGACCCCCATGTGGGTACGTGGTGAAATGTCACTTATCCTTTGTCTCTGATCTTTGAGTCAGTTTCTGGGACATGAGATGGTTCTCAGCCACGCTGGCTCAGACCGTTTGGCAGGAATCATTTCGCAAGCCTGGTATTAGATGCTGCACAAAAGTCTAAATACATAATGCATCTAACCTTGGATTTTGTAATTCTGTCACACTCAAAACAAGCTGTCAAAACTGTCTGGCATGACTTATCCTTAATAAATCCCTAGTCCTGTTAATTGCTCCTTATTCCACTGAATAAGAATTGTTTGAATCCACAAATCGGGTGAAGAATGGAGGATAATGGCGATGCGTTTAGCGGATTGCTACTGTTTCTCCCCCATGACAAAGGGAGCCATAAGGCGCAGTGGGTGCAGGGCAGCGCGTGTGGAAGGAGCCTGGATTTAACGGGCTCCGGCTTTGAATCTGGCTGTTTGTGAATGTTGCTTCCACAGAACCTTTGGCAGGAAAGCGATGCGTTGACTCTCTTGGAGGAAGGTCCCCAAGAGGGAGTGCCAGGTCCCTTCACACTGATTGTTCTGCCGTGGTGAGCTGGGGGAGCCTGCTCAGGCTGCCAGGGCCTGGCTTGCTGTGGGAGCAGCCCCTGCAGGGTACGGCAGCACAGACCCTTGCCAGGGGCACTGTGGGGCACAGCAGAGGTGTCCCATGCCTTCCCACCAAGCCGAGAAAGGGGCTCCGCCCTCCGGTCCCTGGTGCTCACAGAGCTTTGGGGTCAGACAGACCTGGTTGTCTTCTGCCGTGTACACTAGTCCTGCAGCCTTGGGTGACAGCCTCCCCCACTTAAGCCCGTGCTTCCCCTGTGAAGAAGATGAGACAGCAGGATGAATCCCTAGCCAGGCGGGCGCCACCACGGCCCAGGAAAGAGCTGGGGATTTCCACAGGGGAGGAGTCCTGGCCGAGGGATGAAAATCGCAGGGGTCACTGAGCCTCCAGCACTGAGCTGGGTGGGCCGTGGGCAAGGGTGCAGCCTGGGCTGTCCAGCCCATCCGGGTCTCCTGCCCATGCCCCGGGCACCGGTGCCCGCGCCTAGGTGTCTCCAGGACTCGCCTGCACATGCGCAGAAGGTTGTTCCTGGGCCTGGCTGGGAAGGATCCTCATCCGGGCCAACAGATGGGAAACGTAGGGTTTTTGTGCCTGTGCGGGTGCCTGGTGCTGTGCGCGGGCCTCGCACACGGAGGAGCTGCTGGCGCGTCCTCGGGAGAGCGGCCCCCCTAGGTGTCGGAGGAGGAGGAGAAGGCTGCAGACACACCGGGACTGAGTGCCCATGGCCAGTGTGCGGGGCAGGGCTGTGCTGGGGCAGGTGCAAGACCACCTGGAGCCTGCAGGTGTCAAAGCAGCCTCCATATGTGTGTGTGTGTGTGTGTGTGTGTGTATGTGTATATATACACATATACATATATACACATATATATGTATATGTATGCGCACACACATATATATACACACATGTTGTTGTTGTTGTTGTTAGGTGCCGTCGAATCGGTATCCGACTCATAGGGACCCTCATAGGGTTTTCAATGGCTATTTCGGGATTGCCTTGGGAGTGGATTGCCAGGTCCTGCTCCCATTTTTGCTGTGCTGGGAATTGAACTCGGGACCTCAGAGACTGCAGCGCAGCACTCTACCCACTGAGCTAAATCCCAGCTCCATATACACACATATATATGGATATATATATGTTTTTTTCTCAATTTTCTTTTTTTAAAAACTTTCTTATTCATTTTCTTTTAATTAGTATATAAATTAATGGGGCTCATTACCACAGTTCCACGCACACACAGCACGGTACTTTGCCCCTGTCCATCTCCCACTGCCCACTCGTGTCCCCCTCCTATTGGTCTCCACCCCCACAAATATTCCCCCTCCTGCATGCATGCATGTCTCATGGAGATGTGGATTCTGCAAATGGGAGAAAACGCACATTTGTCGTTCTTCCCTCTCATTCCCCTTTTCTTTCTGCCCCCTCACCTGGTTTTAGTCACCTTTCTCTCAGCAAGTAGTTCTTCTACCTTGTGACATATGATATCTTAAAATCTAGCATCCAGGGATGAAAGCAGGCACATACTATTCATCTTTCTAGGTCCGGCTCATTTTGCTGAAAATGATGGTCTCTAGTTCCACCTATTTTCCCGCAAATGCAATAATTGTGTTCTTCTTTAATGGCTGAATAGAACTCCATAGTGCATATAAACCACGTTTTCTTTATCCATTCCTCTGTGGATGGACCTCAAGGCTGATTCCACACCTCACTACTGTGAACTGTGCCACAGTGAACGTGGATGCGCAGGTGTCTCTGTGGTGTGCTGACGCAGATTCCTTCAGATGCACGCCCAGGAGTGGGACAGCTGGGTCACGTGGTAGTTCTATTCTTACTTCTTTCAGGGACCTCCATACTGATTCCCAAGGTGGCTGCGCCAACATACTTTCCCACCCGCAGGGTGTGAGGCCCCTCTCCCTGTGTCCTCGCCAGTACTTACTGTGGTTGATTTTCTCTTTCTTTCTTTTCTTTTCTTTACTTTTTTTTTTTTTTTTTTTTTTTGCGGTGCTGGGGGTTGAACCCAGGGCCTTGTGCCTGCATGCTTTTGCAAGTGCTGGACCACTGAGCTGCACCCCCAGCCCTTTTTATTTTTTTTTACTTTTTGAGACAGGGTCTCGCTAAGTTACACAGACTGCCTCTGGTCTCGAACTTGCGATCCTCCTGCCTCTGCCTCCTGAGCCGCTGGGATTACAGGCGTGCGCCACCGCACCTAGGACCTGTGGTTGATTTTCTTGAGGACAGCCATTGTAACAGGGTGGGATGAGGCTTGTCTTCAAAGACCAAGAGTAAAAATATCACAGGTTCTGGGACCTGTCCCCTGCCCCTCAGCCAGCCATGGGCAAGATACACATGAGCAGAACTTTTATTTATGGATGGGGAAGTGTGGACTTCAGTTCACTTTCACACATCGTGAAATGGCACTCTTGTGGCCCTTTCCCCACCCTTTATACGTGTGAGCTACCATCTCAGCTCAGGACTGTACAGAAACAGCCCGTCGGAACCTGCTCCCCAAGGACACATGTTCTATGTACGATTTCAGGCAAAAATCTCCATTCCTGAGGACAAGGACCCTTGCATTTCATTCACTCCCATATTCTCCTGCCTGTCACAGTACCTAGGATTCAGTAGGTGCCTAGGAAATCATGACTGAGTGGTGAAATGGCATCATTTAAGTCCTGTGACTTGTACTAGACACTCTCTACTCCAGACTAGATTTCTGCGCACTATTCTTTGGTCCCTTGCAGAGGAAGAAACCTGTTTTGCCCACTGGACACACATTTTTGCCTCCACCATCCCTAGCAAGGGCTGGGATTTAGCTTAGTTGGTAGAGCGCTGTGCTGCAGTCTCTGAGGTCTCGAGTTCAATTCCCGGCACCGCAAAAACAGGAGAAGGGCCTGGAAATCCACTCCCAAGGCAATCCAGAAACAGTCAGCCATTGAAAATCCTATGAGGGTCGCTATGAGTCAGATACGGACTCGACGGCACCTAACAACAACAACAACATCCCTAGCACAAAACTCCTGATCATTGTTTATCCAATGTACCCAGGCTCTACTATCACAACAGCTGATCAGTGATGTCCCGGGATCGCTCATTACACCCACAGCTGAGGATTGCCACACTGGAGTACCATGGGACTAAGAAGCCCTCCCTTCTGGTGGTCCTGGGGAGTAGCTGTTCTAAGGCCTGACTATAAATGGGCAGAAAGGTAACATCTGTCCAAACTCACAGAGTTTAGACACAACAGATTTCATGCTATTTCTTGAGGTCATTAATTCATGAATAGTGAAAAAATAATCTAGTTTGAGTAGAACAAGACTGTTGTTGTTCTGTGCCATCAAGTCGAGTCTGACTCATAGCAACCCTGTGTACAACAGAGCAAAACACTACCTGACAGTGTACCATGCACATGATCTTTTTATGATTGAGCCCATTGTTGCATCCACTGTGTTTCTTCTCATTTGAGTTGTGCCACATCAGCAACTGGGGGTACCAGGGGTTTTACTCCATTCTCATCATTAATGTTGACTCTACTTTGAGGAAGCAACTCTTTTCCAATCATCTCTTGAATGCCTTCCAGCCTAGGGGGCTCATTGTCCAGCACTATATCTGACAGTGCATCTCTGTTATTCATAGGGTTTTCAATGGCTAATTGTTCCAGGAGTGGGCTGCTGGGTCCTTCTCCCTAGTCTGTCTTAGTCTGGAAGCTCAGCTGAAACCTGTCCACCATGGGTGGCCCTGCTGGTATCTGAGATACTGGTGGCATAGCTTCCAGCATCACAGCAACATGCAGCTCCCACAGCATGACAAGCTGACAGACATGGAGGGAGAACAAAACTATGTCACATCTATTAACTTAAGAAAGAAATGAGGGACACAGAGTCCTATGCACACATTGCTCCCCAAGCCCTACCCCAGCATTCAGACCATGGCAGTTCCCGAGAGCCACCCAAGCTGCACCATTTACATCAACAACCTCAGCGAGAAGATCAGGGAACAAAATTATGTCACATGTATTAACCTAAGAAAGAAATGGGAGATGCAGAGTCCTGTGCACGCATTGCTGCCCAAGCCATACCCTGGCATTCAGACCATGGCAGCTCCCGAGAGCCACCCAAGCCGCGCCATTTACATCAACAACCT
>VMDO01011805.1:0-65098 GCA_007922755.1 Pedetes capensis | reverse complement strand
ATCAATCCTGCCAGGTATCCACGATGCCTCCCATACGGCAAATTGCTTCTAAGTGGGGCCCCAATGGTTAGGAAACGATTTCATTTGCCTCGCAATGAAGCACTGCTTATTTACTTGCAAAGGAAAAAATGTGTCTTTGCTTCTAAATCATGTTTCCTCCAAACAAGAAATGGAAAAGCCGCAGAAGATGCGCAGCCGGCAGCCCTGTTTTGATATGCCAGTGCTTCTCTCAGCATCGGTTTCTAAACAGCTCTCTGAGGCCAGCTGATATCTCAGGTGATTGTGAGTCCAGACCTTCTTTACAACCTCACACACATTGCAGGTAGACGGGTTGGTGGCTCCTTTGTTGTTGTTGTTGTTAGGTGCCGTCAAGTCATGTCTGACTCATATGACCCTCATAGGGTTTTCAATGGCTGACTCTTTCGGGATTGCCTTGGGAGTGGATTGCCAGGTCCTTCTCCCATTTTTGCAGTGCTGGGAATCAAACTCAGAGACTGCAGAGTGGCACTCTACCAACTGAGCTAAATCCCAGCCCAGGAGGCTCCTTTAGACATGTTCTTTTAGGATTTAAGGCTCTGGCGTGAAAGAAACTGGACCTTCAGAGGAAGAGACAGACAGCCCAAGAGAAGAGATTGCAAGAGAGCTCCAGTGGCCTAGAGCGTGGGGACAGCAGGTCCCAGGGGAGCCTCAGGAAAGGATGAGCAGAGAATGAAACACCCTCAAGGAGAGAGAACTGGAAAGGCTGGCCACGCCCAGGAGGGCGAGACAGGAGAGAAAGCCACCCCAGGGAGGAGTTGGCAACCAGCCCTGCCACGGGGAACGAACAAAAGCACACCATGGGATCTACTAACCCTAACCCCACTGGGGACAGGGGTGGCGAGCTAGACCCCGGATCCACCAGCAAGGCAACGCAAATCTCTAATCGACAGGAAAAGCTACCAACGCCTCATCATAACCCTCACCCTAAGAGAGCAGCAATGCAAAGCACCAAGGGCAAGGTTTTCTGGCGACAGTGGTTGATTTGTGGAAGACTGTGGTAAGGCAGGCAGGCTCACAGGACTGGGTGGAGGGGTAAAAACTGCTTTGCTTCCTGCAAAAGCGTTTGACAATAACACAGCAAATACTTAAACATGACCACCACCGTCCCACTGAATTGGCTTTGGAGAGTCTAGATAAAAGAAGGGCTGGGATTTAGCTCAGTTGGCAGAGCACCGCTCTGCACTCTCTGAGGTCCCGAGTTCGATTCCCAGCACCACAAAAATGGGAGAAGGACATGGCAACCTACTCCCAAGGAAATCCTAAAACAATCTGCCATTGAAAACCCTGTGAGGGTCACTATGAGTCAGACACGACTCGATGGCACCTAACAAGAACAACATATAACATGATATAACCATGATCTGTAATTTTCAAGTTCTTGAAATCTCACTCCAATTGCCTCTCGGCTATTCTCTCTTTCCACAAAGTCAGATTTGTGGTACTGAGCTTTCACACAAAAAGAGGCACTGACATTCTGCCCACTTGGACGGCCAATGAGTATATTGGTTAGAAGTGTGAGCTTCAAGTCTAGGGCCTTCTTGTTTTATTTTTAACTCTATGTATGTGTATCCTCTAAATCATGGAAGCTTCAATAAGAGTAAGAAAATTAAGTCAAAAAGCGATATTGCTTGACGTGGGACCACACACTGAAGGGACTGCATCAGGCAAATGTCATCAAGGGTGCCCCACAAGGGTGAATGATGATATTTGGTAAGGATGACTTCATGAGCCTCCTTCGTGACATTATCCTGCTTCTAAAACATTGTGGGGTTGGGGACTGAGTCGGGAAGAATGTTACACATCCAAGTTCACACCGAGATGGAAAATGTGCCCTTCTTTAATATAGAAACTGTGATGTCAAGATAAATGCGGGTAAGCTGGGCATGGTGGCGCTCGCCTGTAATCCCAGCAGCTTGGGAGGCAGAGCCAGGGGGCTCGCAAGTTCGAGACCAGAGGAAGTCTACGTAACTTAGCGAGACCCTGTCTCAGAATGTAGAGAACAAAATAAAAGGGCTGGGGGTGCAGCTCAGTGGTCCAGCACTTGCATAGCATGCAGGTGTGAGGCCCCGGGATCAACCCCCAGTACCACACACACACAAAAAAAAGATAAATGCAGATAAACATACAAAGCAATGCCTACTAATACAACAAGCCTTTGGAGGAAGTAAGGACCCTGTAGCACAGGGGGAAAAAATAATAATAATAACACAAAAGCAAGGATTTGGGAGTAAAAAAGAAAAAAAAATACCAGACTGAAGCTGGAGCCTTCAACCACTAACTAGCAACTACCTTAGCCCCTCACCTCACCTTCTGCCAGGTTTACTCTGAGGATGAATCCTCTGACCACCAATTTCAAATCAAAGTATGTGACAATAAGTATTTTATTTCCAGAAACTCTTCACTACAATGAACAGAACAAAAATACGATTGGCAAAATAATCAGAATGCATGAGTTTGTAAAATATCTTTTTCTACCACTTCTTGATTTTTTTTTTGTCAAATTACTATACACTCACTTTTTGACATCTGTGTCTTCATGGCTGCAGCAGACTTGGCTCAGAGCTTGAATACGATAAGCATTAGTGTTTTATCCTTGCTGTTACTCTAGTGTGCGGCTGGGGTTTAGCTCAGTTGGTAGAGCACTGTGCTGCAGTCTCTGAGGTCCTGAGTTCAATTCCCAGCACCGCAAAAATGGGAGAAGGACCTGGCAATCCACTCCCAAGGCAATCCCGAAACAGTCAGCCATTGAAAACCCTATGAGGGTCGCTATGAGTCGGATACCGACTCGATGGCACTTAACAACAAACTCTAGTGTGAGGACTTCCTAAGAACAGCAAATAAGGTATGAGAGGAAAAGTGAGGTGACAGGCACAATTGTTGTTGTTTGTCGGTATCCAACTCACAGTGACCCTACGTACAACAGGCAAAACACTATTGTCAGTGCTTCTCTGCTGTTCATAGGGTTTTCAATGGCAGATTGATTTTTGGGAGTGCGTTGCCAGTCCTTCCCCCAAGGCTCCAGTACCTGGTATTCCCAGGTAGTCTCCCATCCAAGGACTAATCAGGCCTGACCCTGCTTAGCTTCTGACATCTGACAGGATCAGATGCCACAGGGCTACAGGCACAACTAGTAGCACATAAATACTCTCCTGTCTTCCCTTCCGTCCCTCACTAGGAAGACTATTTTATCCGGTCAACTCCTGGGGCCCACGTGGAGAGAAACATTGGAAGTTATTTAGAGAACTCACTGTTAAATAGATATCCATCCAAATGGACCAGAAACAGTCCCAGGAGAGCAAATGAGTAGTCAGGAGAGATGTGGTAAGAGAGATGAAGGGGCCTGTGAGCTGGAGAGCCACATGAGTGGGGAGAGAGGTGAGAAGACAGACTTCAGGAAGAAAGTGGTTGTTAGCAGGATTTGGCTCTTGAGGGTTGTTGGACTAAAGGGGCCTCCGTACTTTGCCATCTGTGGGCCTGAGGCTATGCCCGGGTTTGACTACTATGTGACCTACCCAGCAAGGGGGCTTACTTTATCAAAGTAAACAGCTGAGAAGGCAAAAAAGAGAGTGTGTTAGCAAGGCAAAGCCACAGTCTTGTGCTATCTAATTATGCAAACGACAACCCTTGGCCTTTGCCCTCTGCTATGAATTAGAGGCTTGCAACCTTACCACTGTGGTGTCCCATCAGTCAGATCTCAGAAACTAAGCAGGGTTGGGCCTGGTCAGTACTTGGATGGGAGACCGCCTGGGAACACCAGGTGCTGTAGGTTTGGGAGAAGGACCTGGCAACCCACTCCCAAAACACAATCAGTCATTGAAAACCCTATGAACAACAGAGAAGCACTGATAGTAGTTTTTCATCTGTTGTATATAGGGTCGCTATTAGTTGGGCACTGACTCAACGGCGCCCAACAACAACAACTCATTAAAAGCAAATCACTACATACAGCCCATCCTCAGGGAGGGGAGACCACAAGGGCATTGAACACTAGGCAGTGGGCAGCCTTGGGGCCATCTTAGAGACTGGCTTCTCACTATACCCTTTGAATGATATTTATTTCCAATGCTTTGGCTTTGTCAGACCTGAGAATCTTCTTAACATGATATCATGGCAAGAGTGCCGCAGCTGTACCACTGTGGCTTCTGACCCTGTCAGATCTTGGAAGCTAAGCGGGGTTTGGCCTGGTTAGTACTTCGATGGGAGACCACCTGGGAACACCAGGTGCTGTAGGCTTGGAAGAAGGACCAGGAAACCCACTCCCAAAAATCAATCCGCCATTGAAAACCCTGTGAACAGCAGAGAAGCACTGACAATAGTGTTTCACCTGTTGTACATAGGGTCACTATGAGTCAGATGCTGACTCCAGGGCACCGAACAACAACATGGCAGGAGTAGCCACAACACTAGTAAACTTTCTTGGGTTCTGCAATGTAAAAATCAAAGCAGGACTCCTAAGGCATCTGATTTAGCAAAAACGCTGAGGAAGAAATCAGAGTAACTCTGGGAAACTTAGTGAATTTCAGGTAGGACTCATGCTCCCCTTCATTCTCACCACATACCCCCAAAGGCTAGGTCAGTGATTGTTAGTGTTTGCTGACCTGGGCTGCCCGACCTCCCTACAAGGACTTTCATCTGGGATTAGACAGGTATAGTTATCATTAAGCTATTCTTTTTAGATTACCTATGAGGGGAACCCCCCCTCAGTAAAACCCAGAAACAAATGTGAAAACACTGCTTGTCTGTTTTTTTGATGGGAAAGAGACTGTTCACTTGGAATTTGTTCCTCCCGGCCAAACGATCAACCAAAGTTTTTCTAACTGGAAGTTTTGAGAAGGTGGCATCGCCATTTGCAGAAGAAACATTCTGAGTTGTGGCAAATAGGTCACTGGTTCTTCCATTGTGACAATACACCTGCCCGCACTGCGCTGGGTGTTCAGCAGTTGTTGACCAAAAATGACCTGACATTTGAGCCCTACCCTCCCTATTAACCAGATCTCGCCCCATGTGACTTTTTTTTTTGTTTCTCCGGATGAAAACAGTCCTCAGAGGGAAATATGTTGCTGATGTGGAGGAGGTGAAACAGAAAAAGGCAGACACACTAAAAGGCATCAACATCCATGAGTTCAAAACCTGTTTTGAACAATGGGGAAAAAAAAAGTCTTGATAGCTGTATTGTAGCAAGCAGAGAACACTTGGAAGGTGACTAAGTTTGCACATGTAAATATAAATACACAATTTTTGTGTGTGTGTGGTACTGGGGGTTGAACCCAGGGCCTCGCGCTTGCATGCTCTGCAAGTGCTGGACCACTGAGCTGTACCCTCAGCCCATTTTTTTACTTTTATGAGACAGGGTCTCACTAAATTACACAGACTGCCTCTGGTCTCGAACTTGCGATCCTCCTGCCTCTGCCTCCCGAGCCGCTGGGATTACAGGCGTGAGCCACTGTGCCCGGCCTATACACAATTTTTTGTAAATAAATTCCTGGGGTTTTGTGGGGCGACATGCAGTTCTCCCTCCTATTTCCACCTTTGAGAGAAATTTTATTTCCCTATCAATGTTCATTTCCGTATTGCCCACCTTCATTTACATGTAGCCCTCTCTGCTTTACTGGGAGGCCTGGCCATTGGGAGACCTTCCTTCCCAACTTGTCCACCCTGGATTCATCTGTCAGCATCAGAAGGAAGCCCTGGGGTCGATTTCAGTGGAGCAGAGTGAAGACGTCCATGGTAGGAGCTTGCTCCCTGAGTGGTCTTTTCAGAGCTCTTGCAAGTGGACAATTTGACCAATTCTATCCCCCAACACTGTAAACATGGTCCCAGTTTTATTTGATTTTTGATCCTGTAGAGGAAAACTCTAAAGGTAGCCTCACTGCTATTCTTTCGGTCCAATATGTGTATTCTTTCGTCCTTTATTCTTAAGTGCTGATATTGCATTGATTCTGATTAAGAATAGGTCCAAAATTTTTACATTGATCATAGGCTCTTTTTTACATTCAAACTCAAGTTTGTTTGGGGTTTTTGGTTTGGGTTTTAGTTTGGGTCAGTTTGTTTTTTTCAACACTAAGAAGTTTGTTGTTGCTGCTGTTTTATTGTTTTCTGGTTACGGCCTCCCCCAGGCATAGAGGGCACCATGCAGAGAGAGTGCGGTGCTTCGCAGACCCATGATGTTTGAGGAAGGCAGGAATGGGGAAGACAGAGGGAAGATAGGAGCTCAGAATAGAGGTCTCCTGATCCATGGGTGAAGCTCTTCCAAAAGTGACGCTGGTCCTTACTTCTGTATGAAGTGGGTGTCCTTGTTAATAAAGTTAGCCAAAATTGGTAGTATCCTGAAGCCCAACATCAAACCAAAAAATGCACTGGAGCTGTGCAGTGGAGGCCAGGTCACTGCATCCTGCCTGGTGACTGCTGATTCCAGCAGGGAGCCAGGCAGGCAGAAACCACCCAAGAGAGAAGAGAGCTCTTTGCTACAGCCGTGCCCCACCTGGCCATGGCCATTGTTACGGAATCCTGGAGAACACTGAGGACTTATCATGCGAGGAGCTGACCTTTAAGAAGAAGAAAACGCGCCACATGCAGAAGACACAGCGGTCAGTCATACAACAGCCAGGATAAATCTTCCCTGAGCTAAGCGACGATTTCAGTTTTCACAACCAAAATACCACTGGGTCTGATGCCAGCAAAATTAACGGGCCCAGAAGTACCCTGGTGAAATTATGGTATGAGAATGAACATCAAACCATACAGGCTACGTAGCAGGAAAAAATATTACAATGGAGGGAAAACCAGGCAGCTATCAAACTTCTCATCTCCAAAGCTATTAGCTAGAAGAAGGTGGAGCAGAATCTGTGTTTTTTCTTTTTCTTTTAAGAGGGAAAAGACTGTGGTCTAAGAACTCTCTCCTCAGCCAATTCACCTGTGAGGGCAGCAGAGGGAAACATTTGGTAGTGTGAGAGGCAGAAGGAAATCACCCCAAAGTACAAAGCCCCGATGGGGATTGGGAGGCTGGGGCAGTGGAGAAGAGGGAGGGATGGACCGAAATAATAAATGGAGAAAACACAGATGAGCTATTATTTTTTCAGTCTATTTTAATATATTTCACTTCAATGTGAAGATTTGAGGAGACTTACTAAAATATTGTCTATCGCCATACCACTCTGGCACCCGATCCCATCAGATCTCGGAAGCTAAGCAGGGTCAGGCCTGGTTTGTCCTTGGATGGGAGACCGCCTGGGAACACCAGGTGCTGTAGGCTTGGGAGAAGGACCCGGCAACCCACTCCTAAAACAAACAGCCATTGAAGACCCTATGAATAGCAGAGAAGAACTGACGTGGGGGCATGGCACAGCGTCGTCGGGGAGTGCTTCATTCTTTTGTAACTCTGGGTCACTATGAGTCGGACCCAACTTGAGGGCATCTAACAGCAACAACTAAATTACATAATACGAGGAAGGGAGCTGAAGAGAAGGAAGTGAGCAGAGGGTAAAACAAGAGAAAGATACCAAGAACTGAAGGACTCATCCAACCACATGAGGACCCCGCTTTAAGATCCCGCTGGGGGGCACACTAGAAGTTGCACCCTGATGTCGTTAGTGGCCAAAGCAAAGGGATGGGTGTCGTTATGGTTTGGATGTAAAATGGCCCCACAGGCTCTTCCGTTTGAACCCTTGTCCTCAGCTGGTGGTGCTGATTTGGGAGGTCGTAGAAACTTTCAGAGGCTGGGCCTCACTGGAGGAAGTAGGTCCTGGGGGTCAGCCTTTGAAGGTCAAATCCGGCCTTCAGTTCCTGTAGGTTCTCTGCTTCCTGGTCGGCCAGGGTGTGAATAGCTCCCCTCTGCCACACATCCCCACTGCTGCTCCACCACGCCTTGCCTGCCGCTGTGGCCTGAGGCCCTCCGAAACCATGAGCTACAAGAAATCTTTCTTCCCTGAAGTGGTTTCCGCCATGCATGCCATCAGTGACTCAAAAGCACCTAACACAAGCGTGTCAGTCCCGAGCTCCACAGCACCCATAAGGCAGCGTCCAAGCCCTATTTCCTGACTGAGAGGCCAGCGTGGGAAAAACTGCAAGCTGGGGCAGGCAGCTGGGGAGGGTGGGTGTGACTATAAAGGGTGGTGCCGGGGGCCTGTTAGGGACAGCATAACTCTGCAGCTTGATTGCTTTGGCGGTGACACGAATCTTCTCAGGTGATAAAATTGCATAAAACTATGCCGGCACCAATGCATGCATGAGAAACTGGTGACATCGGAATACAGTCTGTGGACTGTCCCATGTCAATTCCTTGCTCTGGGTCTTAGGCAGCCCCCTCGCTGTGGTGATGCTTCCACAGGGGCAGCCGGGTGAAGGGCACGTGTAAGCTCTCTACACTGCTTTTCCAACGTTTTGTGAAGCTTTCATTATTTCAAAATAATAAGTTCAAAGAAGAAAATGCTGATGCCAACACACTGGGTCTCATGGTGAGCCCCTGACACAACTGTGCAGCACCCACAGCATGGCACACAGTGTGGCTGTTTCTTTCTTTCTTTCCTTCTTTTTTTTTTTTTTTTTTTTTTTTTTTTTTTTGTGGTACTGGGGGTTGAACCCGGGGCCTTGCGCTTGCATGCCCTGCAAGTGCTCGACCACTGAGCTGCACCCTCAGCCCATTTTTTTTTTTTTTTTTTACTTTTTGAGACAGGGTCTCACTAAGTTATGCAGACCACCTCTGGTCTCGAACTTGCGATCCTCCCGAGCCGCTGGGATTACAGGCATGCGCCATCGAGCCCAGCTAGTGTGGCTGTTTCTTATAGCATCCTGACAGCAAGCTGAAGCTGTTTCACTACAGTAGAATTCAGGGGGTGCATCCTGATGCCAGCCCTGCAGGAGGGGATCTGGAGACACAGATCCGAGAGTTCAGTCAGCTCTGGGATTTATTTAACTAAGAGAAAACTTTGTTTTTATCCTTTCCTCCATCTCTCACTGATCTTTACTTGTGGTCCTTACTCTCAAAGACTTCATAAGGGCCTGATGAATTTACTGGATTCCTCATGCCACTGTGGAGGTGATCGCAGTAAACATTACAGTCACCCTTCATGCTGTTCACACTTCCCAGTGGGCCACAAAGATGCTCACCCCCTCAGCCAGGAGGAAGGAGGGCAGTTCCGAGCTAAAGGCAGCGGCTCCTCCAGTTTCCCTCCCAGCGAGCAGGAAGTCACACTCCTGGGTCACTCGCCAGACTCCTGGAACTCGGATTGCCAAGCCCGCCTTCAGTGCTCGGTAGGTCTGGGTGGGGCCGCGATTCTGCGCTGCAAATTCAAAGATGCTGCTAGTACTGCTGCCCTCGAGACCATACTCAGCAAACCACGAGCCCACACCGTGACGCTACAGATAACACCCGTGACCCCTTATTTTTAGACTGTAATAAAATGCTTTCAGAACCTGCAATCAAATCTTTCATTAAAAAAGCAACCATCTAACTGGTGGGCCGCCAAGAGGTTGTATTATGTAAATTTCCGCTCAGTGTTCTTCTGTAGTCACAAACTGAATTTATGAGCAATGCAGTTCACTCTGCTAGCACCTGAAATATATACACTTCCATGAGGATAGGAGCACTGCCCAAATATCAGAAATAAATAACAGCTATGTCTTAGGCCTATCATGTGCAGGCACAGAGCTATGCTCTTTACATGTCCCGGCTCTTCCAATCGTCCCAGAAATTACATGAATTATTTCCCCCTCACATGGATGAGGAAAAGAAGGCACAGAGAAGTTAGGTGGCTTTTCCAAAGTCACACAGCTAATAAGGACAGGATACAGGATTCAAAGCCAAGCAGGCTAACCTGACTGTGGACTTTCACCTTTGAGAAAATGTGTGCCACTTCGATACTTCCTTGGGAGGGAATAGATTGTCATTTTTACCATGCCAATACACTTTCAAAATTGAAATAATCAGAAAGCTCATTTTGTTTGTTGGAGGAGAACGTGGCCACTGTTGCTTTTATTATTGATGCTCATGAATAATTTTCAGTCATCTAGAAGTCTCCATTAACACAGAAGCCTCTTGCATCTTTTGAGCCCAATCCAAAACAAACAAATAAATAAATCTGTCTATTACGTTATTGTCCTAGCACAAAAATGGCATTTGGAAGGTTTTTAAAATTGCCTTTAGTTTGTGTCTCACAGTGACTAAACGGGTCCTCAGATGTGATTTTTCAGGTAAGATATGTAGTCCTAAGTCTCTTCGTGGTAAAAACAAACAAACAAACACACAGAGCACCAAACAAGAGGAAGCCATTGTTTGTGCCCTGCGGAGAGTGTTCCAAAGAGCCCCACATCACATCCCAGCCATCTCCCCTCTTTGCTGTCATCAATTATTCATTGTAATGGTGAGTGTGACACTTGCAGAGCCTTCAAATACAATGACACCATCACAGAAAGCTTCCCACCCTCATCCTGGCAGGAACACTGCAGGGGTGGGCAGAGCCACGCAGACCTGGAGGGGCCCTGCCTGCCTCCACATCCCCCTCATTGTGGGAGAAGGCTGAGGCTGGTCTCCTATGTTTCTAATTGCCTCTGTCAGCCACACACTTGAAGTTGGAATCAAAAGGTAAAAATTGGAAAAATGACAAAATCCACCGAGGCTCTGGAGGTCATTGATAGCAAGGCGTCCAGCTCCAAAGAGCAGAGCGGAGAGATAGGAGGTGGAAGACCAGTAATAATGATGCTCAAGGGGCTGCTTGCCGAGACCCTCCCAGAACAGGGGGCCAGGGAGAGCTCCCCACGGTGCCTGGAACCCTGCCTTCCTCACAGGTGCCGGGAATAACACCAATTCTCAGGCAAGACAAAAAAAAATCAATAATAGATAGCAACTCTTTTGCAGAGTTTTAAGAATGACAGATCCAGCCGGGTGTGGTGGCGCATGCCTGTAATCCCAGCAGCTCTGGAGGTGGAGGCAGGAGGATCGCAAGTTCAAGACTGGAGGCAGTCTGTGTAATTTAGAAAGACCCTGTCTCAAAAAAAGTTAACAAAAGATGGGCTGGAGGTGCAGCTCAGTGGTCCAGCACTTGCAAAGCATGCAGGCGCAAGGCCCTGGGTTCAACCTCCAGTACCTAAAAAAAAAAAAAAAAAAAAAAAACTATGACAGATCCAAAGTCACAACCTTGCTAGGCAGTTCTTTCCACCCTTTCAACAAGCTCAGCCTCCTGTCCCGGGGGACGATTGCCCTTAGCACACACACAACAGACCCAAGGAACAACGTTGCCTTGCGTCCCGTTTTATAACCTGGACACCAAAATAGTCCATGTTGGCTGACTTTTAATGGACTCAAAATTAAACAGAAATAAAATCTTTAATTATTCATCCAACTCCTTAGTGTTTCTCTTTTGCTTCTAAGTAATACAAATGAAAAATATGTTTCAACAAGCGGAGGGAACTAAGAGAATATGTAAAAACAAGTTGAAAAGACTTTTCTCCTTTTATAAAGAATATTTACTATCTGAATGCATTCTTTCATGACATTAGCTTATACTTCCCCATTGAAGACAAACTTACTATTTTCCTAACAGATGTGAGAACACAGAATTGACTTAGGCAGTTAGCGGCGGAGTTAGGATGCCAATGAATTTTTTAGTAAAGCTCATTTGAGGAAATGTCTAACTCTGTGATTCAGAAAAAAGACACTGCAACTATATTTAAAGCCATTCAAAGATCGAGCAAAGATTTCTGCATCCCTAAATAAATTCAAACGAAGAGTGGATATATTTGTGGACCAGCCGTCTGCTTGCAAACAGCTCTCTTGGAGGGATCTAAAATCGTTTCAGGTCTTCATAGAAAAGCTAAACGGTGTCCTTCCCGGAGACACAGAACTCATCACATCCACCCTACATGTTACAGCAAAGGCAGCATTTACGGAGAGACGGAAAGCAAAAGCGGATAACGTACCGTGGGCGCTGTTACTCAGGCAGGATTCTCTCTCACCCCAGAGCCTGCTTGTCTCCTTCCCTCACAAGAGGAGGGAGGCTTTATAACCAGAGCCTCCTCAGCGCCGCCCTCTTCTTTGAGGTTCTTCTAAGAAGAGGAACGACAAACGCTAACCCACTGAAAGACATTTCTTCAAGCCATGGCACAGGGCAGCAATGTAGTAACTGAGTAGGAATGAGGAATGGGTAAGGATAGGACACAGCTTTTTAAATGCTCATGCTAATAAGGTAATTATTAAATGCTAATCAGGTAATGATGCCCAACTCCCACTCTTGGCTGGCCAATTTTATCATGGTATTAAGTCACACTAAAATTTAATCCCTCCAATTAGCAGTGCATTTTAAAAACCACAAATGAAATGAAAATGTTCATTATGGAGAGCCATGACAAGATTGATTAATAGATTGAAAACTCTTAATTAAGGTTAGGAAAAAATTCTTAAATAGGGGCAATTTAACCAGCATTGTTTTTTTGCAGATTTTATTAACTTTCCCAACACTAACATATATTCGGCATTGGGCTGGTTAGGCAGGGTTTAAGAAGATGTCATAGAAGCTGAGTGGGGCTAGCTTCATTCATTTTTAGTCGCTGCCATGTCTTACTTTGTCTTGGGGCCTGATGATGTAGCTCAGTAGTAGAATACTTGCCCAGCATGCCCAAATCAAATCTCTAGCACCACTAATTAATTAATTAACTACCTTGTCTTTGTAAAAATCCCACCAGGAGTGAAGAAGTAAAACTTACCAATGGACAACTTTCAGTCTTAATTGATGCACCACAAATATAATAGCTTTATTATAACTAATGGTCCTTGTTGTTGTTAGGTGCCGTCGAGTCGGTATCCGACTCACAGTGAGCCTCTGTACAACAGGGGAAACACTATTGTCAGTGCTTCTCTGCTGTTCATAGGGTTTTCAATGGCAGATTGATTTTTGGGAGGGGGTTGCCAGGTCCTTCTCCCAAGCCTGCAGCACCTGGTGTTCCCAGGCGGTCTCCCATCCAGGTACTAACCAGGCCGAGCCTGCTTAGCTTCCTAGATCTGATGGGATCGGATTCCACAGGGCTACGGCTGCAGGCAATGGTCCTTAAGTATTGGCTATTATTTCTATTAAATGCTTACATGCTACAGACAAGTAGAAACAGGATAACGTAATTTAAAAGTTGTTGATGAGGGAAATATAAATGGAAAGCGGTTTGATATTAAGCACGCTGAGTGTCAGGGGATATTTTTGTAAAGAGAGAGATTTGAGCGCCCCCCCCCCCCCAGCCATGTGTCTGTCAGCTGGTCCTGCAGTGGAGGCTTGTGTGTTGCTGTGATGCTGAAAGCTACATCATTAGTACATCAGATACCAGCAGGGCCACCCAGGGTGGACAGGTTTCAGCTGAGCTTCCAGACTAAGGCAGATGGGAAAAAGATCTGGCAGCAAGCAGCCCACTCTGGAAACGTTGTTGTTGTTGCTACTGCTGTTGGTGTTGTTAGCTGCCTGACACAATTAGTCTCTGAAAGTCCTATGAATAGCAGAGAAGCACTGTCAAATATAGTGCTGGAAAATGAGCCCCCCAGGCTAGAAGGCATTCAAGAAACAAGTGAGGAAGAGTTACCTCCTCAAAGTGGAGTCGATCTTAATGATGGGACCGGAGTAAAGTCCTTGGGACCGCCATTTGCTGATGTGGCACGATTCAAAATGAGAAGCATAGTGGCTGCAACAATGGGCTCAAACATAAAAAGATCTAGTGAATGGCACAGTGTTGGGTGGTTTTCCTTCTGCTGTACTTAGGGTCGCTATCAGTCATATCTGACTCAAGGGCATCTAATAACAAAGAGATAAACGGAATAAACGGAGAGATGAGATGCTAGTGGGGCACCAGCAGGAAATATCTTCAATTCCTGGAGAAACTCCCTTGACAGAGAGACAGAACACTTAGGACAGAGGTCTTCAGTTCGGATATCCAAGGGTCAGGCAGGCAATGAGAGCGAATGTGGTGGCCAAGTGTAAGGGACTAGAGAAGGGAAGGGGGCTGTGGAAACCTGGAAATGAGGGGCTCCAGATGTGCGTGAAGATCCCTGTGGGAAGAGATCCCGCCAGAAAGAGACAGACAGATAGTGGGAGAAATCTCAAATCACTCTTAAAGGAGGGCCGAGGACTAACACCTGCCATGCCTCAAGGATTCCCTTGCCACCCTGGCCCCCTGCCCCTGCATGTACACTCTGCACGGAGCAGGGGGGGGGGGCGTCCTCTCCTGCCGTCACCTGCTGAGGAGGCAGCATCCCCCAGGCATCTTGCTAGGCAGAAAGGAATTGGGAAGCTGAACCTAAAACCCAGATGGAACCCAGGCGTGGTGGCGCACGCCTGTAATCCCGGTGACTCGGGAGGCGGAGGCAGGAGGATGGCAAGTTCAAGACCAGAGGCAGTCTGCATAACTTAGTGAGACCCTGTCTCAAAAAAGTAAAAAACTGGGCTGAGGGTGCAGCTCAGTGGTCCAGCACTTGCAAAGCATGCAAGCATGGGTCCTGGGTTCAACTCTCAGTCCTGAAAAATAAATAAATAAATAAATAAAAAATAAAACAGATGGAAAGCCAAGCAAATGAACTAGAAAGGACTAGGAAGAAAGAAAAATGCAGACACCCAGGGATAAACCACAGCCGTGCAATCAAAAGGAAAGCAGGTTCAATTTATAAAACTGCCCAAGGTCTACTCCTAAAGGAATGAGGAGCAATGGTCCCATGCTGGCCGGAAGCAGCATGGATGGGGTGTGACTGAGAGAAACTGAGGAAGGACACTTGCATCCGACCGAATATCGTAGAGCCACCAACGATCAGGGGTTGGAACTGTATTAACAGGGTCAGATTCAAAACACGTGTTGCCACGTGATTGGTACAGGTCACAACACGGTGTATTGCAATATCCCCAGGGGGGAATAAGACATAGGGAGAGCAGACTGGCTGGGGAGGGCAGCCCAGGGGCTGGGCTAGGGGGAATCCCAAGCTGGGACTGGAGAATCAGAGGCTGACAGGGACCTGGAGCGCGGCACGGGGCGCTTGGCTTCCAAGGCTTTGGTGGTCCCTGTAGATCCTTAGGGAGAGGGATGCAGGCGTGGAAGCCGAACATCACGGGCAGGATGAGCTGGAGGCTCCGCACTGCAGAGAGGAGGGTCTGAGGCAGAGGCTGCCCCTGTGGGGCCTCAGGTGGTGGAGACCAAATGTCTGCTATGCACGAAGAGAGGTCTGCACTCCAGCCCTACAAGCTGCCCTCACTTCACCCTCCCCAAAACATGGCTCAGGTTTGCCGCCTCCCCCAGAATGCCAGACCAGGTCCTCTACAGACTCAATTGTACCCCCTCTTAATCCCTGCTTTGAAGACCTAACCCCTGTACCTCAGAGAGCGCTATATGTGGAGATGGGAGATAGGCTCTTTAAAGAGGCGGTGAAGAGAAAATGAGGTGTTAGGTTGGGTCCTGATCTGATACGGCCAGTGTCCTTATAAACAGAGAAAATCTGGGCTCAGACAGACACAGAAGGAAGAACGTGTGAAGGCACAAGCAGGTGACAGCCACCTGCAAGCCACGGGGAGAAGGCTCAGTGGAACCAGCCCTGCCAACACCGCGATCTCAGACTTCAGCTTCCAGAAGCAGGAAGAAAGAAATTGTTGCTGAAACACCCAGTCAGTGGTGTTTTATTCTGGCAACTCTAGCAGAACAATACAGCCCTGAGGTCAAGGGTAGAAAGAGGTCCTCAGCATCTTTCTTGGGACACCTGGACCCAGCATAGATTCCCAGAAGGGCAAAGAATCCCAGTGGAAGCTTTGGCACCGGCCCTCATGGCCTCTTCGGCCCCACCCAGACCAGCAGCGCCATCTGAACAGAGAGATGGGCTTTCCTGTAACTGGGAGAAATACAGGAGCAAGGGGCCCCTCTTGGTCTCCAAGTTAGATTAGTGGACCTAGGGTGGACTTTCTTGTGTTCATTTTCTGGTCACTAAAGTCAAGTTCTTTGTTTTATCCCAGTTTTCATTCCTATTCCAAACTTCTTTGGAGCTGAGGTTTGGCTCCGTAGAGCTCTGCTCTGTGCTCTCTGAGGCCCTGGGTTTGATCCCCAGCACTGCAAAAATGGGAGAAGGACCTGGTAGCCCACTCCCAAAGCAATCCCCAGTCAGCCATGGAAAACCCTATGAATAGCAGAGAAGCACTGACATAGAGCAAGGCATGGCACAGGGTTGGGGAGTGTTTCGTTCTATTGTACATAGGGTTGCTAGGAATTGGACCCAACTCAGCGATTCCTAAGAACAATAACAAAATCAAGTTCTTTGTTTAATCCCAGTTTTCATTCCTATTCCCAACTTCTTTGGGGCTGAGGTTTAGCTCAGTTGGTAGAGTGCTGCTCTGCACTCTCTGAAGCCCCGGGTTTGCAAAAATGAGAGAAGGATGGGGCAATCCACTCCTGAAGCAATCCCAAAACAGTCAGTCATTGTAAACCCTATGAATAACAGAGAAACACTGACATAGTCCCGGGCATTGCACAGCGCGTAGGCACGCCCCTTGCAGCTTTGCTATTGTATCCAAGACTCAACAAAATGCCCAAATCCACCTAGCAGGGCAGAGATTTTTTTTGAATGCTGGCTAGATGCACTATCTCCCAACGCCAGCAGGTGGCGGCCGTGAGCCAAGTCAGCTGGGGTGGAGGCACTTTCACCCGCCTGCGTCCCCAGTGAGGGCTTCACAGGGAACAATGGTACTGGCGTCCCTCCTGTCCCCCCAGACTGTCGTCCCCCACACTAGGAGAAGCAAAGCCACTTGGCCACGCGGCGCGCTCCCTGTTAAAGGTGTGGACCCAGAGGCTCAGTTTTGCTTCCCTACTTTTCCTGCTGTGAGAACACTTGTCGGAGTGGAGTGGAATGCGGGGGAGGAGACAGTGGTAACCTGGGCACAGCAGTGTGGACGCCCTTCCTGCCCCCGAGCTGCGCCCTGAGAGGTGGCGAGGTGGCCAGTGTTACGTTCCACATACTTTACCCCACAAGAAGTTTTATTATTGACCGAAAATAAGTTGTGAAATTATTGACCAAAACCAGCTCTGGGTTTGCACCAGACCCTGACCCCTTGCGATCTTGGGGATCTTGAGCAAACTCCTCTCCCCCAGAGCCTAGCTCACTAAAAGGGGGTCCTGTCGCCTGTGTCTCAAGCCTGCTGGGATTCTGAGGAACGGGGGATTCTGAAAGGATGGGTCATGGCGATGTACCAGCCAATCAGCGGCCTTCCTCCCCCTGATTTCTCTGGCCTCCAGCAACTCAGTGTCTACATATTTGGGGTTGCTTCTTGCAGGGGACTGGGGGCAGGGAGAGGATAACAGACTTTTCTTCTGCTGCCCAGCCCTGCACAGGTCCGTAACACGACCCCCTGCTCTGTCAACTGTGATCCCCCACCATCTGCACCAAGTAGTGTTGCCCAGTGTGTGGCCCCACATTTCAGAGGACATGGGCAGAAATAACGCCCTGTCTCCACCCTGGACCTCTTAAACCGGGATCCCTGGGGAGGGGGTGGCGTGCAGAAGCCAATGATTCTCCAGTTCAGCAGGGCTTCAGAAGCACAGCTCCAAAGAAGCAGCTGTCGTCAGGAGAAACACTGTCGCTCCCCAGGAACTAGCAGAAGCACAGCCTGCTGGGCAGCGGCAGGTGTGCTGTCCTGGGCTAAGGATGCAGCAGGCAGGGACGGGCCTACTACACAGAGACGGCACTCTGACGGCACCCCAGGATCGCAACCTGGTGCAGAGAGACAGGGGGCAGAAGGGCCGACAGAGGTCAGCCCGGGCGATGTGATTCCACCCAGAGCTTGGGTTGCTTGCCCACCATACTGGCTCTGAGATACTGACACCCCCAGTCACGGGAGAAACTTCTTGGCCACTTGTGCCCCTAAGGAATTCTCTAGAAAGCAGCAAATGGTCTATTTCCAGCAAATGAGCAGTCCCGGAATGTAGTGGCTACCACACCTCTAGCCCTATAGAGGACACATGCAGGCCATAAAGGGAGCCAGGACACCAGCAGATCAAGGTAACCCCTGGAGTCCCCCTCCATCTCTCCAAACTGCTCCCACTTCTGTCCCCTGGCTGGGGCCCGCCGAGCCCACCCCTGTCCTCCGCCAGGCTCTTCCCTCTGTGGAGATGGCACGCAGCACCCCCAGCAGCCCTCCCCACTCTGGCTGCAGTTGCTCCAGGGGAGGTGGTTGAAAGGATGGAGACCTTTGGTCCAGTGCAGATAAGGCCCCCTGGGTCACTACACGAAGTCTGCCCTTCCTGTGGGGGCCACACTAGCAACTGTCCACCAGTTGCCTCATTCTCTTAACCACATGCATGAGACCAGAGGTCCAGGGCGTGCTTCCTAGGAGCCCAGGCTCTTCCCCAAGACTTTGCCGAGGACAGAGTCTTAGGTGCTAGTTGGGTGGGCTCATGGCCCAGAGGCCACTTCCCACTGCTTATTTGTTGTTAGGTGCCTTCTAGTCGGTATCCGACTCATAGCGACCCTCATAGGGTTTTCGATGGCTGACTGTTTCAGGATTGCCTTGGGAGTGGATTGTGAGGTCCTTCTCCCATTTTTTTCGGTGCTGGGAATTGAACTCGGGACCTCAGTGACTGTAGCACAGCGCTCTACCAACTGAGCTAAATCCCACTGCTAGAAATCCCAAATCCGGCAGTCAGAGGGAGTACTGAGCCCCTTGGCTCCCCCTGCTGAATCTTAGTCCTGGCCAAGCATAGGAGAGAATCCTGTATACTGTTGGCAACTGGTAGAGGTGGCCTCGACCCACAAATCGGAACCCTGTTTGGCCAAGGGCATCGGGTGGTCTATTATACTAAGCCTCACGTGATACAGGCTGACCCCTGGGAAGAACAGGGGTAGCTGGTAAGCAAACTGCCTGGAAGGCCCATTAGCTCGCAGATCCGCCCACAGTGCAAAGGGTGAGGTGGGTGCCACCCTCACCCCCATCTCTTTGCCCGTCCCAGGAGCCCCGGGATCCCAGCTTCCCCAGGAGAATTAGCAACCTGCCTTTCATTTCTGCAGGTTCCACGGATACTGCCACCTGTGTCCTCTGACTGCCCCTGGCACTGACCCTGTGTGAACCTTGAAGAAGGCGTGGCTCTTGGGGAGGAGGGTGGGTGCCATGGCACCAGAAGTGACAAAATGATCTGGATCTGGTGCCAGATGCTGAGTCCTTCTCGGTGACTCTCTTCACTCGAAAGCAGTCATCTGGCCATGCTGGCTTCGGGCATCTCAGAGCTAACCTGAGACCAGCGAGTGCAGGGCATCTGCTCCATTGGGGACGGCTGGCTAGGGAAGCCTGGGCACAGCGGCCAGACCATTGCACTGGGCCCAACTTGAGCAGGTCTCCAAGTCTGGCTATGGCCCAGGAGGAGGCTGGGGTCTCCACATCCACCACAGGACCCTGAAGTTCCCCATTGAGTGCACAGCTCCAGAAGGGTGTGTGGGGCCTCTGAGCTGCTCCCTGCCATGGTCACCACAGCCTCCTGGTGGCCAAAGCTGCTCTTATTCCTTGCTTGCTTTGGTCCCCCAATGGCAGCTCTGTGGTCCCTTTCACGGCCATCATAAAAATGTAAACTAAACCCCTAAAAACCGTGCTGTCTAACGACAACCCTCAGTTTTCTCCCCAGGTCCCAGAAAGTGTTCTACCCTTTGCCAGCCATGTACCAAATAGTAACAGTTAAAAAGAAAGCAGGTCTCAGCTATACTTCTGACATCAACATGGTGGGTTCATGATCTCTCCAGCTCAGAATTGCTTATGACTTAAGAAAATCCTCTACCAAAAACACACCATCCCAAAGGTGTTGTTGTTGTTGTTAGGTGCCGTTGGAGTCCGACTCATAGCGACCCTCACAAGGTTTTCAATGGCTGACTGTTTCGGGATTGCCTTGGGAGTGGGTTGCCATGTCCTTCTCCCATTTTGGGGTGCTGGGAATTGAACTCAGGACCTCAGAGACTGCAGAGCAGTGCTCTACCAACTGAGCTAAATCCCAGTCCATCCCAAAGGTACTGTGGCTTTTATACCAACTCCTCCTCTGAAACATAGCAATTTTTTGCCTGGGAAAGTTCCTAGCTAACACAGAGGTCCAATGGACCTTCTGACACACTAACAAACGAGACCAGGAATCCATTCACAGGTCCCAGAAGCCATGACCCGAGAGGATGCCAGCCTGTGTGCCCGTATCCTCGCAAAACACTGCAGAACCCTCCTCAGGCCCCTGAAGTGATCAGCCCTAATATAAACCAAATCCACGTGCCCACCCTCCACAACCTCCTTCTGCCCCATGCCCCCCTCTCATGTTCCCAGTGGCTCTGCAGAGGAGGAGAAAACAGCTGTCCTTTTTTTTTTTTTTTTTTTTTTTCAGTAGTGGGGGTTGAACCCAGGGCCTCGCACCTGCCTGCTTTGCAAGTGCTGGACCACTGAAATGCACCCCCAGCCCATCTTTTGTTAACTTTTTTTGAGACAGGGTCTCACTAAATTACTCAGACTGTTTCTGGTCTCAAACTTGCAATCCTCCTGCCTCCACCTCCCAAGCCACTGGGATTACAGGCATGTGCCACCACACCTGGCTACAAATGTCGAACGTCCATGGCCACGCGCATCACTGGAGTCCCTAGTTCAAGGCAGACCTTGATTCAGCAGGTATGGGTGGAGCGTAGGATGCTACATATTCACAAACTCTTCCCAGAAGGGCTGAGGCTGCTGGTCCACCAGGAACACTGTGAATAACAAGGGCCCGGGATGTCCCAGATTCCAGTCAGCACCATGGTCAGCTCCAAGCCCAGCAGCTGTAATAAAGGCTAGAGCCAGGAGAGTGGCCAGGAGAAGAGGCAGTCTACCTGAAGTCATCCACCAGGTGAAGGCAGAGCCATCTCTGCCTATCGTCCACCAGGTGAAGACAAGGGGCTCCCCTAAATCCGGTGTTCTTCAGAAGGCTCTGTAGTCCCTGGAATTCTGCTTTCCCCCAAGGGAACCAAGGTTAACCAGCTCCTTCAGGGCCTGGTCTTACATCTCTTCTGGGCTCAGGTAAGAAGTTCCTGTTCCAGTCCTGAGCTCAAAGTTCAAAGGTCAGATGCTGTTGGCCAGCCTTGACCCGAATTGCCCTGGCTCCTTATTTAAGTTTCACACCTTTCCAAATCCATTGTGGGTGGCATCACCAGGGATGTGTGGAGCTCAACACCTGTCTGAAGATCAAGGTCACATAGAGCGATTTGAGAACTTTGTAGGGGGAAAAGTATTGGTACCCCTGCCACGGAACCAAGGAACCCTCCGTGAGTCTGAAGAATGAGCATGATGTTTTGATGGGCATATGAAGGGCAGAGGTACTTTTATTCTTTTAGAGTAGCCATCATTTTAATATTGTTGTTGTTAGGTGCCGTCAAGTCGAGTCTGACTCATAGCAACCCTCATAGGGTTCTCAACAGCTGACTGTATCGGGATTGCCTTGGAAGTAGGTTGCCACGTCCTTCTCCCATTTTGCAGTGCTGGGAATGGAACTGGGGACCTCAGCGACTGCAGCGCAGCACTTTACCAACTGAGCTAAATCCCAGCCCTCATTTTAATGAGGTTTCATAATATTTGTCTTTATTTTATTTATTATTTATTACTTTATTTTATTTTATTTTTGCTGTACTTTGGGGTTGAACCCAGGGCCTCACACATGCTTCTTGCAAGCGCCCTACCCCTGAGCCACACCGCTAGTCCATTTTTTACTTTGTATTTTGAGACAGGGTCCCGCTAAGTTACACAGGCTGCCTCTGGCCTAGAACTTGTGATCCTCTTGTCTCGGCATCCTGAGTCGCTGGAATTACAGACAACAATCACCATGGCATGCTACAATTTTCTTCTTTCAAGTGAGGGTTTTCATAACATTTTCCTGTTTCCTGTTCTCTTGTCCAATCTCAGCTAATTTGCCTTACTCTTTAGAACATATCCAAGTTCTACTGTTGCATTTACATACATTTACATAAATGTCCTCATCATTAGCACTCTTTCATTTTAACTTGATACAGTTCCCCATTCTAAAATTTACCTTAAAGAAATTCTGAGTTCATTTCATTCCTTCATTAAGTACAAAAGAAAGCTGATCTCTTGCCTACACTTTTTCTGAGATAAAAAAAATAATAATAATAACAAAATAGAGTGAATGAGGTCAGGTTGTTTGAGCCTTGATAGGTAGCTCTTTATAAAGATTTTGTCTTTATTCAGAGTACCACAGGGAGCCCCTGGGGAGTTTCATTAAGGAAGGAAAGGATTTGATTCATTTTTACCTTTTTATTTTTATTTTTAATTATAGTTTAGTTTTTATTTATCCTACGTATTTATTCAATTATTTATTTTTTGGCAGGACTTGGGAGTTGAACCTAGAGACTCACACATACTTCCCAAATGCCCTACCACTGGGCTGCACCCCCTGCCCAATTTTTATTTTTTATTGTGAATCTGGGTCTTGCTAAGTTTCAAAGGCTACCTCTGGCCTCAAATTTGCCATCCCCCAACCTCCACCTCCCAAGTGGCCACCACACCCTCCTTGGTTTGTCCTTTAAAAGAGCCTTCTGGCTGCAGCACCAGTGAGCAACCAGGAGGGCGGGCCGGCGTGCTGCCAGGACCCTGGGCTTTGGCAGTTCTCCAGGCTGTTGATGAGAGTGGCATGGACTTCCCAGGGTGGGGTCCTGCAGATGGTCAGATGTCATTACGCTCAGGACTACTGTGAAGGCGGGGGGCAGCCAGCAGAGTTTGCAGATGGACTGAAGAAGGACACTTGATTGGCATGTATGTGACGGCGCATTCCTCAGCTGGGGGAGCCCAGGACAGGAAGAGCAGAAGAGGACAGAGCTGAGTCCAGGAATCCAGCGCAAGGAGTCAGAGCTTCGACTCTTTCGCGTTCCTGGGGAGGCCTCCTCAGCTGCCTCCTCAGCTGTTCCAGACCCAAGGGGCCAAATAAAGCTCCTCGATGATTCTTATGTCAAATAATCAAGGAGCTTCACACGTGAGAACCAGCACTGGGCCTGCACACAAGAAGGAGCGATTGAGGGTGGAGGCAGAAGAACAGAGGACAGAACCAGAGACAGAGACAGAAAGATGGAGAAGAGAGACAGAGGGAGAGAGACACACACCAAATACCAAGGACCAAGAACAGCAACTTCGGAGATCATAGAGTTTGATGCTCACCAACATCAGCGCAAACACTGCCAGTCAGCCTTCTGATTTTATGGTAAATCTCTCTGAATAAGGCAGACTGCTACGGTCATCAGGTGCTGTATCTCTGCAGGCAATCAGGCCTGGACCGAAGCCCAGTCTCCAGGGTGCCTTTGGGAAGTTTCCCAACCTCTCAGATATTCTAACAATAGCACCCTCTGCAAAGTTCTCCTCCCAGCCATCAGGAAAGGAAAGAGTCAGTGTCAGTGCTGCTGAGACCAGATCCAGCGCCTTCAGCAAGTCTGTGATCCCTAACAGTAGTGCATGAACACCTGGATGGATTCAAGTTGGTGATGACATTGATAAGCAAGGAATTAGAAAGAGGCTACACAGATGACAGGGGTGGGGGCACACACTTGGAATCCCAGCACTCCAGAGGCTGAGACAGAAGGATTCCAAGTTCAATGCCAGCCTAGGCTACATAGTGAGACCTCATCTCAAAAAAAATAAAATAAAATAAAGAAAGGCTATGAGACCTAAAACGGAGCTGGGATTTAGCTCAGTTGGTAGAGCGCTGCCCTGCAGTCTCTGAGCTCCCGAGTTCAATTCCCAACACCACAAAAATGGGAGAAGGACCTCGCAATCCACTCCCAAGGCAATCCCCAAACAGTCAGCCATTGAAAACCCTATGAGGGTCGCTATGAGTCAGATACCAACTCGACAGCACCTAACAACAACAACAACATGAGACCTAAAGAAGATCATTTCCAAGTGCCTCGGGGGAAACTGTATTTAAACACCTGCTTTCAAATACAAGCAGGGAGGCTGGGCGGGAAATTGGGTATTTGAGGAATGAGTTTTGCCCGGCCTCCAGCCCGTGTGTATTCCAGCTTCTGAGTGCCTCAGAAACGAGCCGTTGGGTATTAAAAATTCACCTCGTAGTCCATTTGGCCTATATGACCTTGCCCCTGTCCCATTTAGCGCTCCGGACACTGAGAACCCATTTCTTCCCTTTTATCCAAATTACTGAAACTTTGCTTGAGAAAACAAATAGCCCTGAGTGATTTCTGACCACTTCTATGTGGTAACGGCATGAGAAGAAAAACACACTTCCAGGCTGGCTTGGTTAGCAGAAACTGCACCCCCTCCACTTTGGATTCGGGGATGAGAAGCCCCTCCCCCTCCCCAAGGGCAGAGGGCTTGACTGCGGCTTCAAAGCACAGTGGCTCTGAACAGTGGAAGTAATGGAACAGGGCAGGTGCCCGCACATGGACAATTAGGATTATTAGAAGTGCTCCCCTCCCGCAGAGGGGCCCCACGTCCAGAGGGTTCAAATGCCAGACACGAAAATAGCCCAGCGACCCTAGATGGGAATTGAATATGTGCCCCAAAAGTAACCTGACGGGAAAGACATTTTCAGAGAGGAGAGGGGCACCGTGAGATGCTGGCCCCCGGCAGCCCTGACCCCACTTATCAGTCCCATCTGGGCTGGTGGCAGGCTCTGGACTGGAGGCTGCAAGTTCAAACGTGCCTGAGGCAAACCCCCCCACACCAGGAATTCAGTCCAATAAAAACCAGGCTGGGTACCAAAGAAAAAGGTGGCGGTCATTCTGAGAAGTTGGCGTGCTTTGGTAAGGCATTCATTCCACCCAGGGACGAAGACAGGCTTTCTGTTATGCGCGTATAGTGAGCACAGGTGAGCAGGCTGGTCCTGGTGACATGCAGAAGGCGGTCAAGGTTGTTTCACTGCCCTTTCCAGCTTTTCTTTTGTAGGTTCTGTTTTCAGGGGTCTCCCAGGACGCCCTTGAGTTTCCACCTATGTGCCTAATAAGCACCTCAGAACTAAGCGGTCCCCATCAGAGCTTGTGATCCCAAGCCCCTCCCCACCCCTTAACCAGGTCTCCCTAGACTTCCCATGTCAGCTCTTGACACCACTGGCCACGGCATTGCTCAGGCTGATACCCTAGAGCCATCCTTGCTTCCTCTTTTGCCCCTGTGACCCAATCCATCAGTAATTCCTGTCTGGTCCTGTGCACTCCAAATCTGACCACTTCCCTTGTTGCTGCTGCTGCCTCCAATGACCAAGGCACCCCCATCTCTTTCCCAGAAGGTGGCCAAGGCTCCTAGCTGATCTTGGGGCTTCCACTAATGTTCACAAGATCCTCCAGTCACTTTCTTCAAAAGCCATCTCTCTAAAATACTTGTCAGATCGTAAGAGTCCCCTTTTAGAACTGCTGCATAGCTTCCTCTTGCATCCAGCATGGCGCCCACCTCTACCCACAGGGTGGTCTGCAATGACCTGCCGACCTCGCCTCCCAGCACTCTCCCCCTTGATCTCCCTCCAGGCTCTCAGCATTGTCTACTTTCTGGCTAGAGCTCTTCTACCAAATCTTCTAGGACTCCACTGCTACAAGGGACATAAGGCAGAGGCTAAGAGCGTCACCATGTCACCTGTGTGACCTTGGGCAACTTAACCTCTCTGAGCCTACTGCTTCAGCTAGAAAATGGGGAGGATAATAATAGGCTCTATGGGGGGTTCTTAGGAGAATGAAATGACTTCAACTCATGAACCACTCAGAGCCAAGCTCTTCCTGAGAAATGTTTGCTATTGCTGTTTTTATTATCATTACCATCATCATTATTACAAACAGTTAAGTTGATTAAGAGCTTGGACTGTGGAGGGTCAGACCACCATTCACTACAGGCTATGTGACGGTGGACAAGTTACCTGACCCCTTGGTGCACAGTTTTCGCATTTTAAAAAATAAAGATAACCATTTCCGTCATCCTCATAGATGCTTGAAAAGGACCTAATTAGTTCATACATAGAAAGCACTCAGAACCGTGCTTGGCACACAGCAAACCTTCGGAAAGATTCACCATCAGCATTGTATATTTTCAACACTGTTCTCTTCTTCCAGGTCCCTGCTTAACCATCCTATCACTGGAGAGAACCTCCTATCCCCCAACCGTCGCTCTGTCTGATCACCCTGCTTAGTCTTCATCACTGCATTGAGGGTGTCTTGACATCAGCCTCTTCCCCGGGGTGCTACATGTCTTTGATCATCTCTTCCCATCCACCCTTTCCACCCAAAGCACAGCCTTGCACATAGTGGTTACTCAGTTGTTGGGGTTCGGCTCAGGCCCAGCAGAGGTCAGAGCCTTGCCCTGACACCAAGTGGGTATCAGGGACCCACTCGACCAGGTTGGTGTGGTGGCTGGAGGCGCCAAAGAAGGACCTTGGGAGACCTTCTGCAGGAAACAGGAGAGGGAAACTTTATTGGGTTACTCCCCAAGTGAGGTGCAACCAGCAAGCAGCCCCTGTCAAGTGCTCAGGTGCTAGTTCTGAGCATGCAGCATAGAATGCTGCAGGCTTACTGGTGGTACAGCTCAGCCTTAAAGGCACAGCTACAAGCAGCTTGTGTTCCGCTGGGCTGGAGGTCCAGTGGTCTTGACTTTCGCAGCTCACCTTCTCTGCCTCCCTCCTTCCCAAATATGGGAGGAATTGGGAGGCTCTTTGTGGCTTGTTTGTAGCCTTCAGCACTTCAGGGCCCCTGGTCTTGACTCGTCAGCTTGCTAGGTGGTCTTCCACAGGATTGGGGAGCGCTGGGTCAAGGTGATGGGGTCTGGTAGCAGATGAAAACAAGAGGGTGAAGGTGCAGTCCAGGAGTTGGCTTATATAAGCTCCTGGGAGGGGGTGTGTACCGGAGTTAGCCAATCAGGGCACTTTCCTTGACAGGTAGAGCAGGTAAACTGTCATACTTGCCAGATACTGGCAGTTATTTATCTGAGGTGTTAGGGGTAGCCAATCAAAATTGAGGTGGTTGAGGCTGGTCAGGCTGGTCAGGGGCCATCTTTGTTCACTTGATGGGAGGGGGATAAAGGAGTGAGTAGAATGTAGCCTGAGTGTTAGCCCCTCATGCTGGTTAGAGGGACCCTATTTATGGGGTGCTTTAAAAATCCCCAATACTCAGTGAAGGCAAAATAAAAAATGTCACATTTTCCACCTGTGGAGATGCTGTTTGTGTGGAAGGTCTCTGAGGTCAACTGAGAGATGCAACTTGGGAGGCTGAGGCATGAGGATTGCAAGTTCAAGGCCAGAAGCAGCCTGCACAATTTAGCCAGCCCCTGCCTCAAAAAGAAGATGGAGGAGGAGGAGGAGGAAAGAAGGAGGAGGAGGTGGTGGAGGAGAGGAGGAAGAGGAGGAGGAGGAGAAGGAGGAGGAGAAGAGAATGAGGAAGAGAAGAGGAGGGGGGGAGGAGGAGAAGGAGGAGGAGGACAAAGAGGAGGAGGAGGAGGAGGAGGAGGAGGAGGAGGAGGAGGAGGGGAAGGAAGGGAAAGAGTGACTTAGTAACAAAAAAGGTTTGGGGTGTTTGGGGCCAGACCCAGCAAATTTTATCACATCTGATGACTTAGTTAGGTGGAGCCCAGTTACCAATGCCACTACTATAAAATTAATTGGTTAACTCTGCTATTTTCATTGTGATTAGCCACATTGCCTTAATTGTGATAACTGAGAATAGACAGGAAATGTGGCGGGACTGCAGACAGCAGAGTTATTTCTATTTTGTTGCCAATGGTGTGGCTCAGTTGGAAAATCAGTGGAGACAAGAGTCACGAGATGGCAGCCTGTGCACCAGCTTTGATGAGTGTGGTGCCCATCACCAGAGCCTTCTGCAAATCCATGCCCTCACCCGTACAGCAGAAGCGATGACACCCGCATGCCCCCTGGAGGTGGCGGAGGGTCAGTTGGAAAGTGCTCCATGAAGGAGATGCTGTGTCTGCACCTGGCCTCCCAGCATTCCCTGGAGTTGTCGTTCTGCTCCCCAGGGTCACGAAATAATGCACCTGAGAAGACTGAGTGCAGCACCTGGTGCATGCAGAAGCTCTGCTAAGCTTAGCTGAAGCTCCAGCGGGGAGTTCTCCCAGGATGCACGGAGGACGCAGGTGGCCCAACACCCCCTGAACCCACACCAAAGACCTTCAGGGTGGAGACGTCTAGCCACATACACAGAAGCCTGTGAACTTTCTCTGGAATGCATCATCTTTAATCAATTGCACACAGCAGGTTAAGGGTTGGTTCCGATGTATACATCTTTAGCCTCAACACACACTGTTACAACGCTACTGACAACGGCCACTAAAGGCTCACTAACATGGAGTCCTGGGAGCTGTAGCTGTGTTTGGGAGGGGGGGTGTTAATGGTTGGTTTTTGGTTTTGTTTTGCTCCTTATATTTTCCTAATCCTGGAATGGGATACATAATTTGGGATCAAATATGTTCAATGCCTTCCTGTTCATATTTCCTTATACCACAAACAATGGAAATTTTGTTCCTCTGTAACTCTATATCTCTGGTGCCCAATATCCTAAGAGATATTTGTGACCAGTGTGATCCTGGCCTCCAATGGTTTTTAGGATTGATAGCACCCAATAAACATTGGTTGATAATTAGTCGATTGGTTGATGTGTATACATACCACCAGGACTACCTGTATGCTGCGTACTATGATGTGAAGCTAAGACCATATATAGGCTCTATGCCTGTGCTTCCACCTCCTTAGATCTCAAATTCCTTTTCCTCATTGGAGAGTAAGAGGTCTCCTTTATCTGAGGACTCTCATCTGCAGACAATTATATTTCCAGGGTCAAGTAATAGAAAATCACCAAATGTGGGACTCATAGCAATCCCCGTATTTGTGCCACAGAGATGGGATGGAAATGCATGTCAGGACTTTTCTTCACAATATGATTATTTTTCTTTGAAGGATACATTCCCTTTCCCTCCTTTCTTTCTCTTCTCTTCCTTCCCCTTCCATTTTCTTCCCTTCCCTTCCTTTCTCTTTCCTTCTTTTCCTTTCCTTACTCTCTTCTCTTTCTCTCCCTCCCTTCCTCCCTCATTCCCTGTCTCCCCTCTCGCTTTCTCTCCCTCCTGTATCCTTTTCTACTTTTCCTTTCCTACCTTCTCTTTCATCAGTTTATCAGGATTCTTGGCAACCCCAGCATAACCACTGAGCCTCCTCCCCACCACTGATGCTCAAACTTGGAAATTGCTAGATCTTGCTGGACCCTCTGTGGCATAACTATTGTATTTAAAGAACTGAATAAATTTAATTCTCCAGATTATGGTGCTGGAGAGGAATATTGAATATTCCATGGACTACCAAAAAACCAACAGATCTGTCCTAAAAGAAGTGCAACCTGAATGCTTCTTGGAAGCAAGGATGGCTAGACGACATCTTATGTATTTTGGACAGGTTGTCAGGAGAGACCAATCCCTCGAGAAGGATATCATGTTTGGGACAGTGGCAGGTCATTGTAAAAAAGGAAAACCCTCAACTAGATGAGTTGACACAGTGTCTGCAGTAATGGGCTTAAACATAAAAAAAGATTGTGTACCTGGCATAGAATCAGGGAGTGTTTCATTCTGTTATACGTAGGATTGCTATGAGTCAGACCTGACTTCAAGACACCGAACAATAACAATTCACCAAATATTTCAAAGAAAGCAGCATGTTAGTTTACAAGTAAACAAAAACCCAGCCCAATCCAAATTAGCTGAAATAAATAAGGGATATACTGCTGGCTCAGAAAACTAAATACAACAGGAACATACTTTCTTAAACAGCAGCCTGATTGGGTCCCAGATGAAACCATCAGAACCTGGTCTCTGTCTATGTGTCCTTGGTTCCAGCCTTCTCCATCTGGCCTTTATTCTCAGATATGTTTTCCACTCATGGTTGCAAGATGGCCAAAGTCACCAGGTCTAACCTTATTACATATGAAAGAAAATGAGGAAAAGTGTCTACTTCACAGACCACACCACCAAAAGTCCTGGACTCGAATCTTTAGGTTTCTAACGGGCTTGGCTAAGCCATGTGTGTGCCCAAGCCAGCTACTGTCATAATGGACTGCAGTTGAGTGATCACAGGCCCACCCCTGGGGATGGTGTCGAACAGGGATCACAAGCTCGGAGCCGAGGGCTGACTCTGATCCAAAGATGTGTTCTCCAAGGACAGCATGGTGTTTAAGATTTTTCATTTGCAACTTTTTGACTGGTTTCTCTCCTCTCCAGCTTCCTAGAGGCCCTCCTTCTCTTGCACAGCCTGGTTTACACACTGATATTACCGCCTGGTCCTGGCAGATCCTTGAAGTGGGACACTATTATAGATGAAAGTCAAGAATTCAGTGCACCTGAAATAAATGATCTTTAAGGACTGACTCCCTCTATGTCCCGCAAGACCTAGCACAGTGTCTCATACAAACAGCATATAAAAATGCTTGTTGAATTACTCTTATTAATATACCATGAACAAATGAAGAACTGGGTTTATCTTATTGGTAGAGTGCCACTCTGTGCTCTCTGAGGTCCTCAATTTGATCCCCAGCACTGCAAAAATGGGAGAAGGACCTGGCAATCCCAATACAATCAGCCATTGAAAACCCTGAGGGTTGCTATGAGTCAGACTCCACCCAATGGCACTTGACAACAATAACAACAAACAAATGAAAAGAACCTTCTGAAGTAGAGAATCTACAGGACTTGTGGATTGATTTCAGCTTAGCCAACCATCAACCACATGCCTTAGGCAAGTCTCTGTGACTCAGAAGGACATGGTAAGAATGACATGGTAAGAATGTAACGAAGGACATGGTAAGAATGTAACGGACTCATCTGTGGTATAAGGGCCTGGAGGCAATTTCTGTAATGTTAGGCTAGTTGCTATGATAAACAACTCTTACTTCTAAGGAGTAATGCTAATGCAATACACAAACAAACAAACAAAAAGTCTGTTTCTTGCTCATTGTGTTGTTGTTATGGGCCGTCGAGTCAGGACCAACTCATAGTGACCAAATGTATAAGAGAACTAAACACTCCCCAACTCTGTGTCAGCATATGATCATGTTTACATTTAAGCCCACTGTTGCAGCCACTGTATCAATCCATCTAGTTAACAGTATTCCTTGTTTTCATTGACCCACCATTCTCCCAAACATGATGTCCTTCTTCAGGGATTGGTCTCTCCTGACTACATGTCTAACATTCATAAAACACAGTCCAGCTATCCATGTTTCCCAGGAGCACTCTGGTTGCACTGCTTCTAGGACAGATCTGTTGGCTCTTTTGGCAATCCATGGTATCTTCAATATTCATCTCCAGTGCCATAATTCAAAACCATCAATCTTCTGTTGTCTCCTTTATTCAATGTCCAGCTTTCACAAGCATATGATGCAGCTGAAAATATCATGGCATGAGTCAGGTGCATCTTCATCTTCAATGTGACATCTTTATTTTTCAACCCTTAAAGAAGTCTTTTACAACAACTTTTCTCAGTGTAATATATCTTTTGATTTCTTCACCGTTGCTTCCATGGGTGTTGATTGTAGAATGAAGTAAAACAAAATCTTGGACAAACTCAATCTTTTCTCCCTTTTATCATGAAGTTGCTTACTACCCTGGCCTATATGTAAGGATTTTTGTTTCATTGATATTGAGGTGCAAACCATACTGAAGGCTGTTTTCTTTGAACTTCATTAGTAAATGTTTCAAATCTTCTTCATTTTCAGCAAGCAGAGTTGTGTCATCTGCATAACACAACTTGTTAATGAGTCTTCCTCCAATCCTGATGCCATGTTGTTCATAAAGTCCAGATTCTCAGATTATTTTCTCAGCATAGGGATTGAAGAGGTACAGTGAAAGGATACAGCCCTGACGCACACCTTTCTCAACTTTAAACCAGGCAGTGTTTCCTTGTTCTGTTCAAATAACAGCTATGATATTCCCATTTTTTGCAATGTTATCCATCATTTGTCATGATCCACATAGGCATAATCAATAAAACACAGATAGACATCTTTCTGGTATTCTCTGCTTTGGGCTTATATTCATCTGACATCAGCAATGATGTCCGTAGTTCCACACCCTGTTCTGAATCTGGCTTGATATTCTGGCAATTCCATGTCTATATACTGCTGCAGTTGCTTTTGAATGATGTTTAGCAAAATTTTACTTGAATGTGATATTAATAATATCTTTTGATAATTTCCACATTTGGTTGGATCCCCTTTCTTGGGAATAGGCACAAACATGGATCTCTTCCAGTCAGCTGGCCATGTAGCTGTTTTCCAAATCGCTTGGCATAAACAAGTTAGACCCTCCAGTGCTGCATCTGTTTGTTGAAACATCTCTTTTAGTATTCCATCAACTCTTGGAGCCTTGTGTTTTGCCAATTCCTTCAAGGCAGCTTCCACTTCATCCTTCAGTACCATTGGTTCCTGATTATATGCAACCTCTTGAAATGGTTGACCATCCACCAATTCCTTTTTTGTATACTGACTCTGTGTATTCCTTCCATCTTCTCTTTATGTTTTATGCATCATTTAATATTTTCCCTGTAGAATCCTTAACTATTGCCACTCAATGCTTGAATTTTTTCTTCAATTCATTAAGCTTGAGACAAAGAGAGTATGTTCTTCATGTTTGGTTTTCTGTCTCCAGCTCCTTGCACATGGCATTATAGTATTTGATTTTGTGTTCTCAAACTGCCCTTTGAAATTTTCTGATTAGTTCTTTAACTTTGTCATGTCTTCCTTTTACTTTAGCTTCTTGATGTTCAAGGGCAAATTTCAGAATCTCCTTTGACATGTAATTTGGCCTTTTCTTTTTTCTTGTTTTTTTTTTTAAATAACTTTTCTCTTTGCTCATGAATCAAGTCTTTGATGCCATGCTACAACTCATCTGGTCTTTGATCATTAGTGTCTAATGCAGCAAGTCTGTTCTTAAAATGGTCTCTGAACACCCATGGTATATACTCAAGGTCATATCTTGGCTCTTGTACACTTGTTTTAATTTCTTTAGCTTCACTATGATCTTGCATACGAACAGTTGTTGGTCTGATCCACAATCAGCATGTTGTCTTGTTCTGACTTCTGATATTGAGCTTTTCCATCATCTTTTTCCACAAATGTGGTCAATTTGGTCCCTGTCTGTTCCATCTGGTGAATACCATGTGTATAGTCACTGTTTAGGTTAGTGAAAAAATGTATTCCCAATGAAAAGATTGATGTTTGATCTGGCAAAATTCTATCATGTGATTTCCAGCATCATTTCTGTCACCAAGGCCATAGTTTCCAAATACTGGCCTTCTTGTTTCCAACTTTTGCATTCCAGTCACCAGTAATTATCAGTACATCCTGACTGCATGTTCAATCTATTTCAGATTGCAGGAGCTGGTAAAAATCTTTCCTTTCTTCATTTATGGCCGTAGTCATGAGTGCATAAATTTGAATAATAGTCATATCAAATGGTCTTCCTTGTAGGCATGTGGATATTATTTTATTACTGACAACATTGTACTTCAGGATAGATCTTGAGATGCCTTTTTTGATAATGAAGGCAACTCCATTTCTATTTTATCTATCATTCCCAGTATAGTAGACCACATGATGATCTATTCAAAATGGCCCATGCCAGTCCATTTTAGCTCACTGATGCCTAGAATGTCTATATATATGGGCTCCACTTCCCTTTGGGTGATTTGTACTTTTCCTAGATTCATACCACATACATTTCATGTTCCAGTTATTAATGGATGTTTACAGTTGTTCCTTCCCACTTTCAGTCATGCCACATCAGCATTTAGAGGTCCCAGAGGCTTTACTCCATTCCGACAGTAAGGGCAATTCTATTTTGAGGAGGCAACTCTTCCCCAGTCACCTATTGAGTGCCTTCCAACCTGGAGGAATCATTATCCAGCACCATTTCTGACAGTGATTCTTCCTACTCATGTTCAAGTTAAATGTGAGTGTCCACCAGGCAAGTACCCACATGGTACTCAAGGACCCAGGCACCTCTATTGTGTAGCTCTAGCATCCCTGGGGTCTGGGATCCCCCCTAAGATCAGCTATTACATCCAGCGGACAGGGTAGAGAGTGGGAGGTGGGGAGGCTGGGCCTACCAGTGACAACCATCACTTCCACCTACATCACACTGGCCACAACTCAGCCCATGTCCTCACCTACTTGAAGCAAAGACAAGAAGCACAGCCCAGCTGCGTGACCAGGAAGGGAAGAAAATGTAGCTTGTGAACAACTGACCATTCTCTATTAAAGCCTTAAAGTATGTGAAGGATTTTATCTACTTTCAACCCTAAGTTCCAAACCTACAGTCTGATGGCCTTGATATGGCTGACAACTAATGCTTCATGGCAAAACCAAAATACGAAAATTTTCCCTTTTCATCCTTAAGGTACAAAGGATTCAATTTTCAATGCCAATCATGAAGAGGAAAGAGAAGGAGACAAAGAAATGAAGAAGAGGCAATGAAATGAAAAACAAAAATACAAGCTTACTCCTCAAGCATCTGTTTTCTGGAATTCTCATTGACATTAATATTAATCAAATCCTCAGGCTAAGGTTATCACACTGGATATTGCCTGGCAAGTGTCTTCATTGGTTGGGAATCATTTTTAAGAGTAGGAGATAGAACTTCCTAGTATGCAATATGCTATAGTTTGGATCTTGAATGGCCCCCAAAGGCGCATACATTGAAGGCTTGGTCCCTGGCCTGTGGCATTATTGGGAGGTGGGACCTCAGGAGGTGGGGCCGAGGGAAGGAAGTTAGGTCATTGGGATTGTGCCCTTGAAAAGGACACTAGGACGCAGGTCCCCTTCTGTCTTTCTCTCTGCTTCCTGGCCACCATGCAGTGAACAGGCTGCCTCCACCACAACCTCCCACCATGGTGGACAATGAGTCTCAAAAATATAAAGTTACTGATCTGAGTTCCGGCTTGCTAGCCAGTGTCAGAAGCCAGGCTCCTGGTAACGGAAGTTAGCTGCCTGGTCAGAGCCACATGGTGACTGCTGCTGGGACCACTGCCGTCACTGCTTGTCCATTCATTGTTGGTCTTTGTCTCAGTAATGGCTTCCATGAAGTGAATTCAGAACATGAGCTGCATGTCCATCCTTGCCTGCCAGGCTCATTTCATTACAGGATCATGTGTCCTGACTTTACCAGTGGAACCACCTCTATAGGGGCTGTCACTTCCCTCCCAGGCCACCCTGGCCCAGCCTGCAGCTCCTGCAGGGCTACTGAAGTCACCGCTCTCTTGCCGAGGCTCAGCAGGAGCCTGGTCGGAAGGACAGCCTACTGAAGTGTCCCCTTGGGTCTTGCTGGCCTTCCCTATCCCTTTCTTTGGTGTCACCACCCAGGCCAGAAAGGCAGGTAGAATCAGAGGATGAGAAAAGAGCACCAAATCCCTGGCTTCTCCGCTGCCCACGTTGACAGACTAGCTCTGCCACTGAAGGCAGTTGAAAGCAACCATTGAAAGCAATTTCAATTCTAAATACACTGAATTTTAGAGAAAACTGCAATGAAATGACACTTTTATGAAAAATATATGAGGTTGCTTCCAGTAATTATAGATCGGTGCGGATATGTTTCTTTCATTGGCCATTAATTTATATCAATTATTTATTGAGTCCTGTGATGCTGTATGCTTAGACCCACTTAGCACTGGGCGCCTAAATGTGTTCTTTAAAGGGACAGAATATAGATTCCACTTCAAGATTTGTTTTCTCCTATGACTGACATGGAAAGAAAGACTCAGTAGTTGAGATCAAAATCAACACAATTCTTAAAATGCAGATGTTTTTCCCACCCTCTACCTATGAAAGTTATGGTGATAATTTTTACAATTCTTTTGCCATTAGCTTCTCTAATTCCATAGAAGATGCTCTTCTTCAGAACATCCTTGGTGGTCCAACATGATGGACATGACAGGAATTGTTTTGACTCAGATACATTCCCGATTAGATGTCTCATTGGGTGACCCGTACACACCTATAATTACAATAGCAGACTATTTCCAGGTTTCTTTATGACACCTGGTCACAAAAATGCATGGAGGATCCTCAGCCTCTGGCAACATGCACACTTAAAATTCAGATCCAGCTGATGATAACAAAGATATTACTGTTTTATTCTTTCTACCTCTGTGCAGTTTTTTGTTTTTGCACCTTGAATGATAACAAGAGCAATTGCTCTATATAGAATACAAATTTCTTAAGTTTCAGGGAGAATTATGAAAAAATGATGAAGATGCCTCGAAGAAAGAAGTAGCACTAGCATCATCAGGGACTGTTGCTTTAACTTCAAGATGAGCTCATTGCATGAGCCCTCTAATTGGGAAAACTATTTGCCAGGCTGGCTAGAAAGAATTCCAATTCACATTCCAAACTTCATTCAGCCTCCGTGGATGTACTTGAGTCCTACCAAGATGGTCTACCAATATCTTCCTCTCTCTTCACAATTGCCCTTGACCCTGATACAACAGGCCAAACTCCCATCATTCCCCCATCATCCAATGTTGTTTCTCTCCTCCATGCTTTTTATTTTTTTCTCTCTCTTAATTGGTAAATGTGGATGGGGTACAGAGTAATATGACATTTTTTTCCCATTATGCAACTGTTGCATCCCTTTTGGTTACACTTTTATCGACTTACAAGGTTTACGGACTCTTTTGACTAATATGTAGTAAAACTCGTATGCATATTTGGGTTATGTTCCCCTATTTTTCCCATGTACTCCTGAAGTTGCATGTTTACATTGAGACTATCCTCTCCCCCTTTATCCCTCTGCATTGTTTCTCCTCCTCATCCCACCTTCCACAATCTTTGCTTCCCTTTGCCAGTTCCCTCCCTCCTTCTTTCCACTCTTTATATTGCCCCTAATTCACTAAGTTTAACTGTCCATTTTTATATATCAACTTATGTATAGGATTTTTTTCTTCCTTTAAGTAAGATTCGCTCCCATATATGAGTGAGAACATATGGCATTTCTCTTTTCGACCTTGTATTCGTTCCCTTAAGATGATAGTCTCCAGTTCCATCCATTTTGCTGCAAAGGACATTTTTTCATTTGTTTTATTGCTGAGTAGTATTCTATTTTGTGTATGTGCCATAATTTTTTTATCCATTCTTCTGTTAATGGGCCCCTTGGTTGGTTCTATACCCTTGTTATCATGAAGAGTGCTACCTTCGTGTTTTTACATTGTTTATTCTCTCACTCTGGCATTTTCTCTCCCACATTCTTGGCCTGGCTAACTCTTACTTAGCCTTGAAGGGTCCAGGTTGAGGACTCCCTACTTTGAGAATCTTTCTCAAATGGCTCCTGTTTCTTCTCAGCCTTTGCTTCCCTGAGTCACACATCACACCAACCATAACTACTTCATCATTTGTCAAGCTCCGCCATTTGCAATTCATTGTTGTTAGGTGTCGTGGAGTCAAGTCTGACTCATAGCAACCCTATGTTCAATAGACATTCTCTAACACTGTACCATGCCTGGCTCTATTGTCAGTGCTTCTCTGCTATTCATAAGATTTTCAATAGTAGATTGCTTTGGGAGAAGATTGCTAGGTCCTTCTCCCTAGACTGCATCACCTGGTATTCCCGGGTGGTCTCCCATCCAAGGACCAACCAGGTCAACCCTGCTTAGCTTCCAAGATCAGACAGGATCAGATGCTAGGGTGTAATGGCTGCAGACTTAGTAACTCCCAGTAGGATTGAAACAATGTCTTGTACATCCTGGTATTCCCAGGGCAGTCACAAAGAGAGGGCTTAGTATACATTGTATAAGTAATAAACGTCATCAAAAACTAACAAACAAATCCTGGATGTACGTGTAGGAGAAGTGTACCTGAAAGACAAGCTTAGACATGCCTCCTTGTTTCAGATCTCAAGGTTTGAATTCTTTTCCTCGAAATGATTCACACACCAGATTCCTTCCCCAAACTTTCTAACAAGGACAGCATCATTTCAAATTTATATAATTGGTAAAAATAACCTAGAAAAAAAAATAAAATTGGAGACATGATTCATTTGTTTAAAAAAAAAAACAGATGGAGCACATAATGTTGGTGAAATCATAGAGTTCCTTCAATAAGAGACTTGGATTGTAAATGAGACCCAATAAAAATAGAAATAATAATCGCTTATATTTAAATAGTTCCTTGTCAGTTATAAAGTTTTGAATATAAGATGCCCTTTTATTTTCCTGTATTTCAGTTACGTACTAGAATAGATCAAATTTAACTCAGGCACCTGGCATTGCATATGGCGCCAGACCCAAACAGATCCTGGTGAAGATCAGATGCCTCACAGCCAGGCTGCCTGTGTCATACTCGTGTTCATCACGGAAAAGCTGCTTGGCATCTCTGTTTCTGCACTCTCACCAGCAACATGAAGACGGTACTTTCATTTTATATTGAGAAATATAAAATGAGTCCATGCTATGATTCTTAAAGGGGGCTGCATATAAGTCATTGAGGGCTATTATAAAACACTAATATCTGGGTCATGCAAGATGGTTAATTCCAAACGTTAACATGATTGGGTTAAGGAAGACCAAGAAGACTGGTAGAGCATGACTTCTGGCTGTCTCTGTCAGGGGTCTTTCTGGAACACACTGCCATGAAAATCGGTGGACGGACTGTCAAAGGATACAAACAGCTGGGGGCCCCCAAATTAAAAGTTCATTCTCTTTCTCTTTCTATCTCTCTTCTCTCTTTCTCTCACTCTTTTCTTCTCTCTCTCTCTCTCTCTCTCTCTCTCTCTCTCTCTCTCTCTCTCCCCCCCTCCCCCTCCTGAAGCTAGAACCCTTCTTTCCTGCCCTTGAACATCATTAACTCCACAGTGTCTAGAGTTGGGGCTCCATGTCTCACACCAGCAGCCCCTCTGGTTCTTAGGGCCTTTGACCACAGACTGAAAATTACACTATTGGTTCTGAGGCTTTTGGACTGGGGCTAGGCCATGCTCCCTGCACCCCAGGGTCTCCAGCTTGCAGGTAGCCACATAGGCACATGACTCAATTCCAGCAATAAATCCTCTCTCAAATATCTAGGTAGTTACAAAAAGAGACCGACAGACAGACAGATAGACATCCTATTGGTTCTGACTCTCTAGAGAACCTTGATTAATATACCACCCCAGCCTGACAGAAGAATATCTGAATGGCGCCCAGCCATCTACACCTCGCTAATTTTAAGCCTCTCAGTTGATTCTAATGTGTAGGCAGCACTGAGGCCCACAGATAAACTGATGGCATTCACTTATCACAGCACTAAGTGCGCATTAAGCAACGTTCACAATAACATTCTTGTTACTGCACATGTATTACAGCTGATTTATTTGCATCATCATGGGACAGGGCTCCAGAACGTGAGAGTTCTACTTCCATACTCATTTTCCTTTGATTTTACCTGTTGTTGCGGGAAAGCTCTTTAAAATATGTCACATAATTTTCTACACTCTTGATCTATTAATAATTTTTTAAATTTACACAAGCAATTAGACATTTAGAAAAGAGAATTGCAAGCCAGGTATGGTGGTACACCCTTGTAACCCTAGTACTTAGGAGGAGCAGGCAGGAGGATCGCAAGTTGGAGACTAGCTTGGGTTGCACGGAGAAAACATCTCTAGAAAAGAAAAGAAAAGGAAAGGAAAAAAGAAAGGGAAGAAAAGGAAAGGAAAAAAGGAAAGAGAAGGACACAAAAACACACTTCTACTATTTAAGTTACCTACAGTCAACCATGGGGGCTGGGATTTAGCTCAGTGGGTGGAGCGCTGCTCTGCAGACTCTGAGGCTCCGAGTTCAATTCCCAGCACTGCAAAAATGGGAGAAGGACCTGGCAATCCACTCCCAAGGCAATCCCAAAACAGTCAGCCATTGAAAACCCTAGGAGGGTCGCTATGAATCGGATACCGACTCGACGGCACCCAACAACAACAACAACAATGGTCAACCATAAGCCTGCAGCCACACCACTGTGGCATCCGATCTCATCAGATCTCAGAAGCTAAGCAGGATCAGGCCTGGTTAGTACTTGAATGGGAGACCGCTTGGGAACACCAGGTGCTGTAGGCTTGGGAGAAGGACCTGGCAACCCCCTCCCAAAAATCAATCCACCATTGAAAACCCTATGAACAGCAGAGAAGCACTAACAACAGTGTTTTGTCTGTTGTACATAGTGTAGCTATGAGTAAGACACCAACTCGACAGCACCTAACAACAACAACAATGATCAACCATGGCCTGAAAATATTAAGTGGAAAATTTCAGAATAAACAATTCATAGGTTTTAAATCATGTCATTCTGAGTAGTATGATGAAATCATGCCACCCCACTCCATCTTCCCCAGGATGTGAATCATCCCTTTGTCCAGTGTATCCACACTGTATACACTACCCATCTGTTAGTCACTTAGTAGCCATTTTGGTTACCATACCAGCATTGTAGTGTTTGAGTTCAAGTAACCCTTTTTTGGCTTAATAATGGCCCCAAATTACAACAATGCTGATGCTGGTAATTTGGATATACTAAAGAGAAGCTATACAGTATTCCCTGTAAGCAAACTGGTGAAAGTTCTTGATTTAGTAAGGAAATCAAAAAATACATACTGATGTTGCTAACATCTACAGTAAGAACAAACTTTCTACTCATGAAATTGTGAAGAAAGAAAAAGAAATTCAAGGTAGTCTTGCTGTGACACCTCAAACTGCAAAAGTTATGGCCACGTATGTGATAAATGCCCTAAGGATAAGGGGGGATTATGTATTAACATCTTGTATTGTGTTGTTGTTGTTAGGTGCCATCATGTCCAATCATAGCGACCCTGAGGGTTTTCAATGGCTGGCTGTTTCGGGATTGCTTTGGGAGTGGATTGCCATGTCCTTCTCCCATAATATCTTGTATATACATATAGATTTCACTAAACATGTATAGCCTGCAGCATAGCCCTGTGGCATCCGATCCCGTCAGATCTCGGAAGCTAAGCAGGGTCGGGACTGGTTAGTACCTGGATGGGAGACCGCCTGGGAGCACCAGGTGCTGTAGGCTTGGGAGAAGGACCTGACAACCCCCTCCCAAAAATCAATCTGCCATTGAAAACCCTGTGAACACCAGAGAAGCACTGACAATAGTGTTTCCCCTGTTGTACAGAGGGTCGCTATGAGTCGGATACCGATTTGACGGCACCTAACAACAACAACAACAACAAACATGTATAGGGGGCTGGGATTTAGCTCAGTTGGTAGAGTGCTGCCCTGCAGTCTCTGAGGTCCTGAGTTCAATTCCCAGCACCACAAAAATGGGAGAAGGACCTGGCAATCCACTCCCAAGGCAATCCCGAAACACTCAGCCATTGAAAACCCTATGAGGGTCGCTATGAATCTGATACCATCTAGATGGCACACAACAACAACAAAAACAAACATGTATGTGTTCCAAAATGAGGTCATTTAAGCCACCCAACAACATCAACAAGTTTATAATCTGCATTTTCCACTTTAATGTTGCAGGAATATTTCATGTCAAATACATTTCCATAACTTACTCTGTTTTATAAACCACCATAATATATTTAACCATACTACCTCTTTTTTGGGGGGGGGGCTAGGATTTAGCTCAGTTGGTAGAGCGCTGCACTGCAGTCTATGAGGACCCAAGTTCAATTCCCAGCACTGCAAAAATGGGAGAAGGACCTGGCAATCCACTCCCAAGGCAATCCCGAAACAGTCAGCCATTGAAAACTCTATGAGGGTCGCTATGAGTTGGATACCGACTCGACAGCACCTAACAACAACAACCTCTTTTTTTTAGCAAATAAAGCTATTTCCCATTTCTCTATATAATAAATAGCATCGCAATAAAAATTTATTTATCTATTCTTTCTTTGAACAAATCTCAATGTGTCTGTCCCTGTGTCAAGCGCTGTTCAAACCAGGAGGACACAACAAGAGAGAACTCCCTGCCATTCTTTCCAAAGTGGACAGAATGACCATAAGCAAATAAATGTGTAATATATTTGGCAGTACTCTGGGAAATAAGGAAAACTGAGTCGAGGCAGGGGAAAGGTCAACATGTAACTGGGGTGATCAGGGGTGGAGTTGACCCCTGGGCAGAGTAGTGGCTGAGGTAGAGGAGGGAACTAAGCAGATTCCTGGGAAGAACAAAGGTGTCGAGGCCTTAAGGCCTTTGAGCCCCACCAAGGTGGCTCCTGTGCGCAAGGTGGAGCCGTCATAGGCCAACGTGAGGGGACAAAGAGATGACAAAGAATGCTGGGAACATGCTTAGCACTTGGAGTTTTACTCTAAGGTGTGAGCAGAGAAGGACATGGCCTGAGTTACAGCCTACATGAGTAGCTCCCGCTGTGCGTGGACAGTAGTGAGGCAAGGTGTGAAACAGGGAGACCAGGGGAGAGATTGCAGAAGCCACGTGAGAAGAGTGGAGGCTTAGAGAAAGGCAGGAGTCGGGGAGGAAGTGGTTCGTTTGACCAAATCTTCGTTCACACCTTGACTCACCTCCTGCTGTATGTTGAGTTCTGCCCCCTCCCGTCCCCATCTCTGTTGAATCCACATGTTGAAGTCCTAACCCTTCTTACCTCCGAATATTACCTAATTTGGCAATATTCTTTTTACATTCCCACTAGCAGTATATAAAAGTATACACTTCATCATACTCTTACTAATTGAAGATTGATGTTGTGATATTTCACAGTTTAATAGGCAAAACTACTTATTCTAATGTATGTTATTTGAAAACTAGTACCTGGACACTTTTATGTTAATTGACTCCTTGTGAATTGTCATTTCAGGTAACTGGTTAAGATAGGGTCATGCTGGAGTAAAGTGGTTCCTAACCCAATATTGCTGTTCTTACAAAAAGAGGAAATTGGAGACAGACGTGTGCACAGACAAATGCCTTGTGCAGATGAAGACAGAAATTGGATGATGCTTCTACAAGGCACAGAATGCCAAAGATGGCCAGCGAAATACCAGAAGCTGGGAGTGAGGTATGCCATATTTTCTCCCTCAGAGATCTTGGAAGGAACCAACCCTGCCTATGCCATGGTGTTGGCCTTCCAGCCTCCCGAGCTGTGAGATGGCAAATTTCTGTTGTTTAAGCCACCTCATTTATGGTCATTTGTTATAGCACCTCTAACAAACTAATACACCTCCATAAGACAAATTCCTGTAAGCAAAAGTAAGCTTCCTTGCTGGGTAGGTCGCATAGTAGTCAAACCTGGGCATAGCCTCAGGCCCACAGATGGCAAAGTACGGAGGCCCTTTTAGTCCAACAACCCTAAGAGCCAAATCCTGCTAATAACCGCTTTCTTCCTGAAGTCTGTCTTCTCACCTCTCTTCCCACTCATGTGGCTCTCCAGCTCACAGGCCCCTTCATCTCTATTACCACATCTTTCCTTACTACTCATTTGCTCTCCTGGGACTGTTTCTGGTCCATTTGGATGGATATCTATTTAACAGTGAGTTCTCTAAATAACTTCCAATGTTTCACTCCACATGGACCCCAGGAGTTGATGGGATAAAATAGTCTTCCTAGTGAGGGATGGAAGGGAAGACGGAGAGTATTTATGTGTTACTAATTGTGCCTGTAGCCCTGTGGCATCTGATCCTGTCAGGTCTCAGAAGCTAAGCAGGGTCGGGCCTGGTTAGTCCTTGGATGGGATACTGCCTGGGAACACCAGGTGCTGTAGGATAGGGAGAAGGACCTGGCAACGCACTCCCAAAAATCAATCTGCCATTGAAAACCCTGTGAATAGCAGAGAAGCACGGACAATAGTGTTTCACCTGTTGTACATAGGGTCACTATGAGTTGGACATGGACTCGACAGCACCTAACAACCAACAACAAGAAGTAAGGCCACTGGCTCCCTTCTGAACCTGCGACAGGTCTAATTGCTTCCAGAAGTGCTGAAATGGGTTTCTTTGTTATCTGCTCTTCCCAGCAATAGACTACATGAATCCAACTTTCAGGGTGTTAATTTCACAATAAGTGACCCTCTCTGTGACATTAATTGACATTTGCCCCTCCCTTAGACTCATACTCAATTAAAGAACAAGTGGACATCAGAATGGATGTGTAACCCCCAAATAAGTGGGACTTGGAGCCAAGTGTCTACTCTCTAACAGAGGAGCTGCTCAAGGGGCCTCAACCCAACAATCACAAGAGTGTGGAAATTTCCTCACCCCAATCCTCAAAGCTATCAGAAAGGTTAGTAAAAAGCCTTGCACTCCGGCAAAAAGGAAAGCCACAGCCTTCAAAGCAGCCTTCCCTGTCCTGGTCATTTCAAGGTTGTGGCAAAGAAGTGTGAGGCTATCAGACCCCTCTGGGGCAAAAGGCTCCATTATATGCTCCATTGGCAACACTGTTGGCGTGCAATAAAAGCTGAGAGAGCAAAAAGCAGGCACCTGGGTATGCAGGGTGTTGCCCTCCAAAAAGAAGAGAAGAAAAGGACTTTAGCTCAAGTCCCTGCTCCACGGCCACTTAGAAATCTCCACTCTCACATTTGCATTACTACTTACTTGGCTTCCAGTTGGCCTTTTAAAGCTAGAAAGGTGCATCAGAGAGTTATTCTCTGAAATAAGTTGGTAGCTCTTCCCAGACCTCAGAAAAACCAGGAGCGTTGGAATGTTAACTGAAAAATGGCGCCAGCAGTCCGCTGCCTTTCTTACCCTGGGTGGACACACTCCCGTCCACTCCACTCATCATGCAGTGTGACTTAGAAGCAGCCTCTCTCTTCTTCTTGTCCAGCCCCACACCTGCATGGTTAGAAATCAACCTTCCTTAGCCCACAACACACTCAGGACAAATACTGTGCTTTCGCCAAACCCATTTCATTTTGTCTTCGTCACTCTGCAAAGGCGATACTATTCCCATCACACAGGTGGCATAAGCGAGGCCCAGATGTATTGCCCAAGATGGTGCTGGTTACAGACTGTAGACCTGGAACCTCTCCACAAGTCTTCTCCCTCCATTGTTGGGACGATGGAAGGATATATGTAAACTGCTTAGCGCAGTGCCTGCTCCATGAACATGTACTGGTATTACCGATATAGCTGCAGGAAGCAGACTGCCTCAGGATCCCCCTGCCAGTCCCAAAACACGATCCAAGATGGCGTCATTCAATCAGGGGCACCCAGGAGACCCTTAGCACCCTGAGAAATGCACATCACGGTTGTTACAGTTTGGATCTCTACTGTGCCCCAAAGATCCATGTGTTAAAGGATTGGTCCCCAACTCGTGGCACATTTGGGAGGCGGCAGAACTTTTAAAAGATGGAGCCTAGTGGGAGGTCGTCCAGCCATTAGGGCTGTGCCCAGAAAGAAGAGAAGAAAAGGACTTTAGCTGAAGTCCTTGCTCCACGGCCACTTAGAAATCTCTGCTCTCATATTTACATTACTACTTATTTGGCTTCCATTTGACTTTTTTTTTTTTTTTTTTTTTTTTTTGCAGTACTGGGGGTTGAACCCAGGGCTTCGCGCCTGCATGCTCTGCAAGTGCTGGACCACTGAGCTGCACCTCAGCCCATTTTTTTACTTTTTGAGACAGGGTCTTTCTAAATTACGCAGACTGCCTCTGGTCTCGAACTTGCAATCCTCCCGCCTCCACCTCCCGAGCCGCTGGGATTACAGGCGTGCGCCACCGCGCCCGGTCCATTTGACTTTTTAAAACTAGAAAGCTACCTCAGAGAGTTATTCTCTGAAATAAGTTGGTAGTTCCCATACCTCAGGACCTTAGGACCCAAGGCTCTGTCTCCCCTTTTCTCCCTTTTTGGTTCTCAGTTGCCACTAAGCAAGCAGTTTTGCTCCACCTTATCCAGATGTATCACCTCAGCCCAGGCCCCAAAGCATCAGGACCATTTGGTCGCAGACTGAAACCTTCAAGACTGTGAGCCAGAATAAACCTTCCTTCTTTTTAAGTTGATTTATCTCAGATATTTCTTACAGTACGAGAAAACTGATGAACACAATGGGCAAAGAATACAAAAGGGCATTCTAGAGAAAATTATTTTAAGTGAACGAACACAAGCTCAGAAAGAGAAACACCACATGTTCTCACTCATATGTGAGAGCTCAATCAAAATTATAAGAAGGAAAAAGTCCGATATAAAGGTCAGGTTATAATAAAAGAAAAAAAAGCTAAGAATGGTGATATTATAGATGGTCTAGAAAATGCATGTAATAGTTCTGACAAGGTAAAAAGAAAGTTCACTGCAGGAAAAGTTTCTACCTTAAACAGAACTGGAACCCAAGGATATATAGGAAAATATTACCATAAAAAGACAAGTAAATGGTAGAGATGTCTTTGATGGGGGGGAATGGGGGGAAGTGCACAAGAGGGTAAGGGGAAACTTATATGAATAATGTACAACAAAATGCATATATGGAAATGTCACAATGAAAAGCATGTGAGAATGAATCACATTAAGGGGTACATTAAAAATTTCCAATACAAAAGGGCATTCTACCAAAAAAATGCTAAACAATAGCCATTAAACCTGTAAAAATATGTTCAACATAATAAGGAAACTTGAAGCAAAATGAGATCTTTACCTATCAGATTTTATCTACCAGATTAACAAAGATCAAATAATCTGATCATCCCTGGTATTGAGGAGGACATGGTTTATAGGACTAGAAATTGGTGAACCCTTGCTCTGAGATGGGTATTTGGCAGTGACTGTCAAATTTTATGTGGCCAGACTATTGAATTATATGTGGATACACCCTTAAGCCCAGTAATGTTTTCCCTGTGAATTAATCCTGCTTGCCTGATCTCACATCTTTACTGTGTGAATGTATGTACAAGGAAATTCAGGGCACTATTTTTTCAATAGTCAGAGATCAGAAATGAGAACCGTGTCTGGCTCATCAGTAGGGACTGGCTTTAATGAGGCCTGGTGCTGGTGGGCAATGGCAAGCTCAGCAACTATTAAATACTTGTTGTTGTTGTTGTTGTTGTTGTTGTTGTTGTTAGGTGCTGTCGAGTCGGTATCCAACTCGGAGTGATCCTACATACAACAGGGGAAACACTATTGTCAGTGCTTTTCTGCTGTTGAGTAATGGGTTTTCAATGGTGGATTGATTTTTGGGAGTGGGTTGCCAGGTCCATCTCCTAAGCTGTCAGTGCTTCTCTGATGTTGATAGGGTTTTCAATGGTGGATTGATTTTTGGGAGTGGGTTGCCAGGTCCATCTCCCAAGCCTACACCATCTGGTGTTCCCAGGCGGTCTCCCATCCGAGTACCAACCAGCCCTGACCCTGCTTAGCTTCTGAGATCTGACAGGATCAGATGCCACAGGGCTCCCGATGCCACAGGGCTACGGCTGCAGGCATTAAATAATTAGTGTATTTAACAAATGTTTATGTCCCTCTCACTATTTACTAGAGGGCTTTAAAAACATCATTGCCTTTGATCCTCATCACAGCCCTGTAAGAAGGGCACTATTTTTATCCACAGATGAAAAAGCATAAGTACAAAATGGCTAAGGGCTCTCCCAAGTTCACACAAAGAGGGCTTGGCAGAGGCAGCCTCCGCACGCAGGCATCCCCACCCAGAATCACGTTTACTACAGTCGCTGGGCTATGACGCAGACCCTCAGGACAGGTCTAGTCTAAAACACTTATACCAGGAAACAGGAAAGAATGAAAATAATGAAGTAGACAATTACTCTAAGTGAAATACCAGGAAAACACATAAAACAGAAGAGGACAGATTCATTGCAGAGCACAGAACTAAAAACTCATAAATTGCAGATATAAAATGTGTAAGCCCAGTCTGTAAAACTAAGAGCTAGTACTCTGAAGCCTATAGCCATAGCCATGTGGCATCCGATCCCGTCAGATCTCGGAAGTTAAGCAGGGTCGGGCCTGGTTAGTACTTGGATGGGAGACCGCCTAGGAACACCAGGTGCTGTAGGCTTGGGAGAAGGACCTGGCAACCCACTCCCAAAAATCAATCCACCATTGAAAACCCTATGAACAGCAGAGAAGCACTGACAATAGTGTTTCACTTGTTGTATGTAGGGTCACTATGAGTCAGATCCCAACTCGATGGCACCTAACAACACAACAAGTACTCTGAAAAAAATGCAAAAACTATAAGCCACTAGATAATCAAACCTAGAAAAGTAAATGGAAAAAGTACAAAATTTGAAACTTGCCCAACACAGAGCCAGCCCTGCCCCCTTCTGCTCCCTGGTGTGAGCACAGCTGTGACTGCCAAAGAAGAGCAAAGGATTTTGCAACCCTACAAGAAATCAAGACTGAAGGAGACACTGCCCTGGTCATCACAGCTCCAAAATGGCCACCACAAACCGCCTTATCTCCAGGCTGTTAGTAGAAAAAATGAATTCTGATGCTAAATCCTGATAAGTTCCACTCTGCACAATTCTCATCAAAAAAATAAATTAAAAAGCCAAGTACGATGTGTTTGTCTTAGGATAATATGACCTCATCTAGTATACTCCAAAGAGGAAAGAAATTTCCATTTTGACAAGGCATGGATGAAAACCAAATCCTCCCTCTACAATTTTATGTGTCTCATAATTGGAAGCATTTTCCACAGACTAATATCAAACCATATTTCTTCTCTGATACCCGAATACTCAGGTCATGGCGTATTCAATCTCTGCCTCTGTGGCTTCTGACCCTGAGTGAATCTCGGCAGTGGGTGGTCGAAATATTCTTGGAAGACTCCTATATCAGGATGACTAACAATAACTCAGGCTGGGATTTGGCTCAGTGGGTAGAGCGCTGTGCTGCAGTCTCTGAGGTCCCGAGTTCAATTCCCAGCACCACAAAAATAGGAAAAGGGCCTGGCAATCCACTCCCGAGGCAATCCCGAAACAGTCAGCCATTGAAAACCCTATAAGGGTTGCTATGAGTCAGATACCAACTCGACGGCACCTAACAACAACAACAATAACTCAGACATGTGGAAGAGACTACACCTCGCAGATATACCCCATTGTTGTTGTTGTTGTTGTTAGGTGCTGTCAAGTCATGCCCAACTCATAGCGACCCTCATAGGGTTTTCAATGGCTGACTGCTTTGGGATTGCCTTAGGAGTGGATTGCCACAACCTTCTCCCATTTTTGTGGTGCTGGGAATCAACTCAGGACCTTAGAGACTGCAGCGCGGCGCTCTACCAACTGAGCTAAATCCCAACCCATATACCCCATTAGACCCAAACTAAATGTATTCTAAATGCTACTCTCCTTTAGTCAAGTCCCAAACAATAGCTACGGCCAATCAAAAACCACCCAACACTGGGGGAATGATGACCAAGTGGAAATTAAAGTGAAAAGATCCGAAAGTCTTAGTGGATTCCAGGTTGGACATCTAACTACTGAAATGTTCATAAAATTATAACCAAGTCAACATACTACAGAGAAAACTGTACAAATGAGGGTGTCTGAAGTTTGAGCCATACTGACCTCACCATAAATCAATCTCTGACTGCTCTTTCCATTTAAGAAAAACTGCTAGCATAGTTGGTTACATCTGAGGGGGGTGGAAATCTCAGTTCTAAATCTTGCCTGTCAACGCATACATACATACATTCCAAATACATTAAAGAGTTATGAGGACCATCAAACAATTTTTTAAAAACACAAGTGAATGCATCTGGGTCAAGAAATGGAGAAAGATTTTTAAGCTTAAAAACAATGAACGCACCAGGAACTGGAGTACACACCTGTAATCCCAGCAACTTGGGAAGCTGAGGCAGAAGGATTGTGAGTTTGAGGCCAAAGACAACCTGTGCAATTTAGTGAGACCCTGCTTCAAAACAACAACAACAAAAATGTAAAAGAGAATGAAGGTGCAGCTCAGTGGTAGAGCACTTGCCAAGCATGCACAAGGCCCTGAATTCAATCCCCTAGCCCTTGAAAAAATAAAAATAAAAATAAAATAAATGAACAATATTACAAATGAAAAGATTATCGCATTTTCTGTATAATTTAAATATTTTGCATATTTATTTTTTTTAAATCATTAGCTATTAAAAAGAAACAAGATGGGCAAAATAGTTGCAACAATCTGACAAAGATAGACTCCTTTTTAATATAAAAATATTGTATAAACAAGTAAGAAGAACACCAAGATTTACAATAGACATAAGGAGCTAATAAATGTCTGAAAAATGTTCAGCCCAACTAATTTCCAAGAAATAAAAGGCATCCTTAGTATAATATGCAAAGAGATGCCTTTTTATATTTGTTGTTGTTGTTGTTAGGTGCCGTCAAGTCGTGTCCAACTCATAGTGACCCTCATAGGGTTTTCAATGGCAGATTGTTTTCGGATTGCCCTGGGAGTGGGTTGCCACGTCCTTCTCCCATTTTTGAGGTGCTGGGAATCGAACTTGGGACCTCAGAGACTGCAGAGCGGTGCTCTACCAACTGAGGTAAATCCTAGCCCTTTTTGCATTTAGTAAATACCATTTTTTAAAAGGATCGTGCTCAGTGCTGATAGGAGAAAGCTGGAATGTTCAAACATTAACAATGAAAATGCAAATTGGACCAAAATTTCTAGAAAGCAATTGGGCATCATATATCAAGAGGTTTTACATGTTCATATATTTTAATAATTCTCCTTATAGGAATGTCTCCTAAGGAAATTATCTGAAATTCAGACAAGATTTATGTACAAATATGTCCGTAGCAGACATCATTCTTAATCACAAAAATAACATATAATCTCAAGACCCACAAGTGGTGACATTGACCGTGGTAACATACGATAGTATGTTATAAAGCAACTAAAAATTATGCCTTTATGAAAAACTTCATCTCTTATGGAGGGGCAGCAAAGTGTGTCTCTCCCAGAGCAAGAAAAAGGGTGCATTTCACATGGGGAAGACTGGGGGAAGAAACCTTCTAACATTTGAGGAGGATCAAGACACAGTCTTGAACCTGAAATCTCACCAAGTAGAGATGTCCAGCCAAAAAGCAAGGCAGAACTGGCTTTAGCAAGGGTGAGGAGGAATACAGGAAAATCCCCACCTCAAGACCCAGGCACAGAGCATGTGTGCACGAGGCACAAAAATAAGAAAGGCTTATTTCCATGAACTACCTGCGCAAGTCTTTTGCCATTTATTTTCCTACTGATACATTCTCTTATCAACGTGAAGAAATTCCTTATATCTTCTAGACATTAATCTTTCGTTGGATGGGTTAGGCTTTTTGTTTTGGTATCTTTTGTGTCATTGTTTTTTTGCTTTGCAAATCTCTTCTCCAAGTCTGTAGCTTACTGTTTACTTTATTTGTGATATCTTCTATACTGTGCAAATTTTTATTTTCTCCCTAAGACTGAACCAATACCAGCACAAGCCCAGCACAGAGCAACAAATCAAAGCTGTCTGCTACTGGAAAATGAGCTAAAGCCAAGAAAGACATCACACAGGTGCACGCATGTGTGCATGCACACACACACACACACACACACACATACACACACACACACACACACACCATGTGACATGGGCACTCAGAACTGGCAGAAGTACCACAGGTGGGGGAGCTGGGGCAGCACAACTACATTGGAACCCAAGGTGAAAGCAGCCCCCCTTGGGAAATGTGAAGTATATGGAACACTGAATATGACCAAAGCAACAACAAAACCCAAATCCAGATCTACTTGTGACCAGATTGGCCATGTCCCTTTTCTTATGGACTAAGAGAAGAAGAATCGTGTCCATTTCTAAGAAATCAATTTACCTCAGTTTCTTCAATGCATGATGTCCTAAGTTCAATAAAATGACAAGATAATAACAACTATTAGCACATAAATCAACCATCTCAGGGATAATCCCCCTGTTGAAACCCTCAGATATGAACTTTATAATAACTGTGATTAACATGTTAAAGGCTGTAGTGGAAAAGTCACACAACATTTATGAACTGACGGACAGGTTAAGCACAGAGGTGAAAATAACAGAAGATCAAATAGAAAGTCTAGAAATAAACATAGTAATGCATGTGAAAGATTCCCTAAATGAGTTCATCCACATCCTTGACAAGGCCAAAGAAGAACAAACTTGCAGATACCTCAGTTGAAATAACTCAAATAGAAACACAAAAGAAATACACATACACAAAGAAAGAAAGAAAGAAAGAAGGAAAGAAAGAAAGAAAGAAAGAAAGAAAAAGAAAGAAGGAAGGAAAGAAAGAAAGAAAGAAAAAGAGAAAGAAAGAAAAGGAGAGAAAGAAAGAGAAAAAGAGCAGAGGATACAAGAACTGTGTGACAATAAAAGATGGTTTAACACGTGTGTGACTTTAGTACCAGAAAGAGAAGACATAGGAAAGAGGGAAAAATAAACAATTGGAGAGAAGTCTGAAAATGTTCTGAAACCAATAGAAGACATCAAACCATAGATTTAAGGAGAACAGAGAACCACAAGCAAGAAAAATATCAGTACACACTTGCATGCAGAAACATATGCACATGCAAACACAACTCTAGACACATCATAGTCAAACTGTTAAAAACCAAAAATAAAACTGAGACAGAAAAAGATACACAATGGACAAAAGGACAAAAATAAGACTTATGACAGATATCTCATCAAAAACTGTTGTTAGGTGCTGCAGAGTTGAGTCCAACTCGTAAGGACTCTATGTCCAACAAAACGAAGCACTGTTCTGTACCAGGTACGTGAGCTTTTTTTATGTTTAAGCCCATTGTCACAGACAGTGTGTCAATGCATCTAGTTGAGAGTCACCCATTTTTCCATTGACCCACTACTCTCCAGAACATGATGTCCTCCTCCAAGGATCAGTCCCTCCTGACAACCTGTCCAAAATACCTAAGATGTGGTCTAGCCATCCTTGTTTCCAAGGAGTACTGTGGTTGCACTTCTTCTAGGATGAATCTCTTGGTTCTTTTGGCAGTCTGTGGTACATTCAATATTCGTCTCAAACACCATAATTCAAAAGCATCAGTTCTTCCCTTGTCTCCCTCATTCAATGTCCAGCTTTCACAACCATATGATGAAGCTGAAAATACCATGGCATGAGCCAGGTACATCTTCATCTTCAGTGTGCACCTTTACTTTCCAACCCTTTAAAGAAGTCTTTTGCAACAGATTTTCCCACGTAATGCATCATTTGATTTCTTGACTGCTGCTTCCACGGTGGTGGATTGTAGAACCAAGTAAAACAAAATCTTGGACAACCTCAATCTTTTTGCCATTTATCACAAAGCTGCATACTGACCCAGTTGTAAAAACTTTTGTTTTGTTGATATTGAGGTATAACCCATACTGAAGGCTCTATTCTTTGATCTTCATTAGTAAATTTTTTTTTTTTCGGTACTGGGGGGTTGAGCATGCTCTGCAAGTGCTGGACCACTGAGCTGCGCCCCCGGCCCTTTTTTTTTTTTTTTTTTTTTTTTTTTTTACTTTTTGAGACAGGGTTTCGCTAAATTACGCAGACTGTGTCTGGTCTCAAACTTGCGATTCTCCTGCCTCCGCCTCCTGAGCCGCTAGGATTACAGGCGTGCGCCACCACGCCCGGCCTCATTAGTAAATTTTTGAAATCCTCTTCACTTTCAGCAAGCAGAGTTGTGTCATCTGCATAATGGAGGTTGTTAATGTGTCTTCTCCAATCCTGATGCCACATTCTTCTTCATAAAGTCCAGCTTCGCAGATTATTTGCTCAGCATAGAGACTGAAGAGGTACAATGACAAGATACAGTCCTAACACACACCTTTCTCAACTTTAAACCAGGCAGTGTTTAATAGTTCTGTTCAAATAACTGCCTCCTGGTCCATGTACAGATCCCTCATGAGTACAATTAAGTGCTCTGGTATTCCCATTCTTCACAATGTTATCCATAATGTGTTGTGATCCACATAATCAAATACTTTTATATAGCCAATAAAACATAGACAGACATCTTTCTGGTATTCTCTGCTTTCCGCTAATATCCATCTGACATCAGCAATGATGTCCCTGCTTCCCCGCCGTCTTCTGAATCCAGCTTGATTTTCCAGTGACATTTCTTTTAACACAACAGCAACATGCCAGCCCCCACGGTACAGCAAACTGACTGACAAGCGAGGGCCAAAGTCCATATTGGTTTCACACTCCAGCTCCAGTAGTTATTCAGGAACCCTGGAAAAGTTACATCACCTCTACCCACCCCACCCTGCCCCAGCCTTAGTTTTCTCTCTGTAACGTGTGGATAATATTGGGGTCATAATATTAGCATCATTAGGTGGTAGGGATGAAGGGACAAGATGTACATAACATTGCAGCCAGGTGAATTGCAAACTTTCAGGAAACATTAGCTGGATCAGCCTGGGAGGGGAGAGTCATTGCCATGACTGCTTCGATGGTCAACATTGACTTGGATTTAATTAGCATGTACGTATACTCCTGACCACACAACTTGAACTCCAGAGGCCTTCAAAATAAAAGGAGCTCACAGTTACTTCCAAGAGTATCAATCAGGCTTAATTGTACCAATAATAAATGACTATTGGTTGTTGCAGGTGAAGTCATCTTCCCTTGGTTTCTGTAATTCCTCCTCCTCAGAACACTAGTGAATTATGGTGTTAACTTCAGAGGAAAGACTGCAAAGGGAGAGCACAACATTTTCATCATAAACACAAAGATGTGGCAAATATAATACTGATAAACCAGTGAAAGGAGTAGGCCTGGAAACCGCAAGTATTATCCATTTTTGGTCATACACTTCTAAAACTATAGAATTAAGTAAATTCATAAAGATTTTTAAATATACTTCCTATTCAACTAAAGAAAAACTCTGGGATGTAAGCAAGATATTTAACATACAGAAGATTAGAAAGCAAGTGAGAATTCCTAAAGAAACTAAATTCTGTGCATTTTAGAACAATGTTAAGAAATCATCTTGATAGACGAGGGAGATGTGATGGTGGAAGTAGTTGAGTAAACAAACAACAGTTCAGAGGAGATGTAACATAATTGATAGAAACTTTGCAAAAAAGCAGAATGGAACAGTTTCTGTACTTTTCAAACTCACCCCAGTAAATCATGAAAAGTAAAAAGAAGCTACAATGGACTAATAAAAGAAGAAAAGGTGAGAGAGCAAACTTAAAGCATTTCTAAGGTGGATCATTAGAAAAAAAAAAAGTCTTAGCAAATTGTCAATTAACCTGGTGCCTCCGGTTTTAAAATTATTCACACATAATAACAGGACTGATCTTTGACTGCTCCAGGGAAAGATGTCATGAGAGTTTTCAGGTCCATAAATAATGGGGTTGATTAAAAATAGGTCATCCAACCAACCTAATTGCCTTCTATTTTTAATGTAAATTCTTTCATTGATTTTTAAAATGGGTAGCCCATTAAAATACATTAATGATGACCCAAAAACTGTATTTGTATTACAGAAAGCCTAAGGTGAAGAATAAAAAGCAATTTCCCACCACAGGAAAATGGAGCAGAAACATCAGCAAAGACAGACATAGCCATACTTTTCCCAGGAAAAAATCATTTCTGGGTAAGAGCTGAGAGGCGGAGCATCATGATGGTAAAATGTCGTCCAGCTGTATGGAAGCAATTTTAGAATGTTTAGAGCCTTGTGTGTCTTACTTGGATAAAAGGCTTCAAATTTGATAGAGCCAAGGTAAAAATACGTGAGTGGTCATCTCTGGTTTTTATTACATGAGTAATCCACTCTCATAATTGGGAGAAGGACCTGGCAACCCATTCCCAGAAAATAATCAGCCATTGAAAACCCTACGAATAGCACAGAAGCCCTAACAATAGTGTTTCCCCTGTTGCACATAGTGTCACTATGAATCTGATACCAACTTGACAGCACCTAACAACAACAACAACAACATAGTTGCACAGCAAATGCTCATTCGGGAAAAGGCAGCTAAAGAAAACTAATATTAAAAATGGCCAATTATATTACCAACCAGGGATAACTCTGGAAACATTTTGATATATTCACACTCAAAATTTTAAAGCATTTACTTTTTAAATGCAGGCATATAATAAATATGTTTGAAATTCTTAACTTATATTAAAAAGATCATATTCCTTTTTGGTGCCAACAAATACGGTTTTTAAATTGTTAATGAAGCAAAGATAGGTATCTATCATCATTTACTCAAGCACCCTTATAATACTGGACACTGTAAACAGTGCTTTCCAAAAATCCTCCATCTCAATCTCTGCCAACATCCTTAATTACATAGGATAAATTTCAAAAAGCAGACTCATTAAATCAAAGAATGAACATGTTTAGAAAGCCCTTTTATATGTACCACAAAATTAACCTCTGGAAACATAGTACCACACCAATTAATGTTCTCCTGAGGTATTAGAAAATAGTCTCCTCCTCACACCCTCGCTAATACTTATATTGTTCTTTACCTTTTTCTAATTTGATAGGCTATAAATGATAACTATGGCTTAGGTTTAGTTTTTGAGGCAGAAAATGGTACATGGTTATGGGCCAATTGCATTCTATCTTTTGTTGATGCCAATGTATGAACTTTGGCCTTTTCCCTTTGGGGATTTCCATACTCCTTTTAAAATATTCGTATTAGTAATTCTTTGTCATATTTAATTTGACTACTTTTCCCATTTTTGTTCTTTGTCTATTAAATTGGAATTAGGCATCTCTGCCATAAAGAAATATTTTATTTCTATGTATTTACATTTAAAAATTTTTTTTTCTCCATACTTTCTGTTTTTGGTCATTCTTGGAAAGGTTTTCCTTACCATGTTATGATTCTGGAATGATTTTGAATATGTAGGGTGTAGCTAAAGCCATAATGTCAGGGATATTTTTAAACTAATGTGCCCCAAATCACTAATCCATACTCCTACTTCAAGAAATTAGGTAAAGAAGAACAAATTAAAGCCAATACAAAGTGTTACCTTTGGAGAAACCATTCAAAACATTAAAGAGGTATCTCTACATTATTTCTTACAACTATATGTGACTCAATAATTATCTCAATAAAAATTTCAATTAAAACAGTCCATTGCACTTTTAAACATCAACAGTAGGAAAATAAAACTTTACATCCATGTCACTTTTAAAAGGTTAATAAAAATCTAACAAAAGATGAGTAACTGATAAAATAACATAAAAGTTATATTGATGAAATTATAACTATGGAGAAAAATATTAATTCTATTTAAAAGAAATTAAAGAAGACCTAAATTGGAGAAGATATATACCATGCTGATGGTTTCAAAGACCTAATATTATGAAGATGTCAATACATCCCAAATGATCTATCAATTCAAAGTAATTCTAATCAAAACATCAACAGAATTTTTGCGAAACTAACAACTCAGAAGCTAAGCAGAGTCAGGCCTGGTTAGTCCTTGGATGGGAGATCACTTGGGAGCATCAGGTGCTATAGGCTTGGGAGAAGGACCTGGCAGTCCACTCCCAAAAAAACAATCAACCATTGAAAACCCTATGAATAGCAGAGAAGCACTGACAATGGTGCTGGGCATGGCACAGTGTCAGGGAGTGTTTCGCCTGTTATACACAGGGGTCGCTATGAGGAGCTGACTCAACAGCACCTAACAACAACAAGCTATTTGTAAAATGTATATGGAAAAGCAATGTCAAGAATAGCCATAATGTTGCTAGGGGATACGAATAAGATGAAGGGAGGGAAGTGTAGGGAAAGTACTTATCCAGCAAGTTATTATGACATTATTAGCATCCTGAGACAAAGCAAATATAGAAAAGATACAGTACAAGATAAAGCAGGCTGGGGGTTAGCTCGGTTGGTAAAATGCTGCTTTGTACTCTCTGAGCACCCAGGTTCGATCCCCAGCATGGCAAAAATGGAAGAAAGCCAGGGCAATCCACTCCAGAACCAATCCCAAAACAATCAGCCATTGAAAACATTGTGAAGGTCATTATGAGTCAGACCTGACTCCAGGGCACCTAAAAACAACAACCACAACAAGATAGAGCAAAACAGCGAAGAAAGAATGAACTGTTCAATAAATGTTACTGAAGACACTGTTATCCACATTGGGGGAAAAAAAATTGCTTCCTGCCTTAAAGCAAACACAAATGTCAATTCCAAAGGGTTAAAAGTTTAAACGTGAGAAGTAAATTTTATAACTCTGGAACATAAAAGAATTTCTTCAATAAGGCACTAAAAATATATATCATAAAAAATGAATATTTTTATTTCGATAACATTAAAAATTCCTAATAACCAAGATGCACTATTAAAAACTAGAAAGATAAATCACAAACGAGGACATAATACTTAGAAATATATAACCAGTGAAAGTTAGCATACCAAAAGCATAAAGAATTATGGAAAAAGAAAAATGCAATCAGGCAGGAGTGCGATGGCACACACCTATAATCCCAGTGACTCTTGGGAGGAGGAGGCAGGAAGATAGCAGGTTTGAGGCCAGAGGCAGCTACGTAATTTAAGGAGACCCGATCTCAATGTATAATGTAAAACATGGGCTGCAGTGCAGCTCAGTGGTAGAGCCTTGCAAAGCATGTGGGAGGGCTGAGGGTCAACACTCCAATACCGCAAAAAAAGAAAAAGGCAATCAATCCAATATAGAAATTGACAAAAGGCATTAATAGGTCAGTAAATGTAAATATCATGTGAAAGTATGTTCCGTCTCCTTAACAATTAAGGAAAGGCTAATTAAAACCACAATGAGATACTACTTTGCATTTTGAAGTTAAGCAAAAATATAATACTAAGTGGTCACCAAGACTGTGGAACAGTAAGAACTCTTACTTATGTGCATGGGTACAAGTTTACTTGTTAGTCTCTATATGTTATGCATGCCATGAAAAATTCTGTGTATGTATTACATATTTAATTTTAAAATTAAACATAAAACCATTTGATTCTTGACTTAAATGAGATGCTTCTAGCATTTCTCATTAAGCAAAATGTTAGGGCTATAAATTTTAACCATTTTAATATTCTATATCTATTGATGCCTGCAGCCATGGCACTGTGGCATCCAACCCTGTCAGATTTCGGAAGCTAAGCAGGGTCGCGCCTGGTTAGTACTTGGATGGGAGACCGCCTGGGAACACCAGAAGCTGTAGGCTTGGGAGAAGGACCTGGCAAACCCCTCCCAAAAATCAATCTGACATTGAAAACCCTATGAACAGCAGAGAAGCACTGACAATAGTGTTTCCCCTGTTGTACAGAGGGTCGCTATGAGTTGGATAGCAACTCGACGGCACCTAACAACAACATATCTATTGATACTATACTAAGGTTTTTTAAATTAGGAGTAATACTAAGTTTTATTTATACAAAGTAGAGATAGTAATAAAAATACTACTAAATAATGTTTTCATTAAAGAAGAAATCAAGAGTGAAATCACAAACTGGTACTCAGAGAATGTTGTTGTTGTTGTTAGGTGCCGTCGAGTCGGTATCCGACTCATAGCGACCATCATAGGGTTTTCAATGGCTGACTGTTTCGGGATTGCCTTGGGAGTGGATTGCCAGGTCCTTCTCCCATACTCAGAGAATAAGTGGCCTTAAATGCATTTATTAGGAAACAGAGCAAGTGAAAGTGAATTAATTAAGATTTCAACTCACAAAGCAATGACAGAACAGAAGAACCAAAGTAAAAGGAAGAAACTAATGGTAAGCCAAGAAATTAGAGAAAATAAAAACAAAACTGTGTAAGGCAGATCTAGAAAGCATTGGTTCCTTGAAAAATCCAGTATAACAGTGAAATCTCCACTGTATAATTAAGTAGAGACAGAGAATACACAGATAAATAACATTATAAATTAAATCATAAATACAGATATAGTGAAGATGAGAATATAATGGAATCGTATGTGTTCATTTAAACAAATGTGAAAATCTTGACAAAATGGATGATTACTTAGGAATACACACACACACACACACACACACACACACACACACACACACTGGCTCCTCTCAAAAAGTACACATTCCTGATTGTGGCAAATGGCAAACCCAAAGTAGAAACTAAAATCAACCCACATATTTATTGGACCCAAACTATGCTGATATATTTTAAAGTAAGTTTTAGACTGAGTAAGCTTTAGCCGGGCTGGGATTTAGCTCAGTTGGTAGAGCGCTGCTCTGCAGGCTCTGAGGCCCCAAGTTCGATTCCCAGCACCACAAAATGGGAGAAGGACGTGGCAACCCACTCCCAAGGCAATCCCGAAACAGCCAGCCATTGAAAACCCTATGAGGGTCGCTATGAGTCGGACTGGACTCTATGGCACCTAACAACAACAACAATTTAATATGTGGCTCACACTTTGTGGCTGGGATTTAGCTCAGTTGGTAGAGCGCCGCTCTGTATTCTCTGAGGTCCCGAGTTTGATTCCCAGCACTGCAAAAATGGGAGAAGGATGTGGCAATCCACTCCCAAGGCAATCCCGAAACAATCTGCCATTGAAAACCCTATGAGGGTCGCTATGAATTGGACACAACTCGACGGCACCTAACAACAACAAACTTTAGCCATTGGAGTCAGAAATTTTGGGCTGTCACCCACAAATTCCCATGGAAGAGAAAACAGAAGATGTAGATATCTTCTATTACCCTAACAGAAAGATCACTGAGGCCTACCTTCCGATTATAGCTTCAGCAGTCTAAAACAGGAAAATGTCAGCACCGTGAAAGGGTGATGAGGCCACTAGTTAGTAGCTGAATCAAAAAGATCAAGCTGGAAGTTTTGCTGGCTGTGGTGACACAGAGCCCTCCTGGTCACACAGGTTCCCCAAGGAGGGCAGGTTGCTATTGGACACTGGGTTTTAAGTTCAGAAATTGGTGTGAAAAAGTAAAAAGAAACACGTACAGATATTTTAATGGCATTTTGTTTAATCCAACTGATCTAATTTAACCAACGTTAAAAACTATAAGCGAGATAGCTTACATTCATTGTAACATACCACATCTTCAAAGTCTGGCATGTACTTCAGACTTAGAGCACCCGAGGAAAAATGTGTAAGGGTGAGGATCACTGTGAGACTTTACACAAGAAGGGTTTCTTACAGGAGTCTGAGTCTTTCGTACAGACAAATCTGTGCGAGGAAGACTGCTCAGTGCACTCAGCCCACAGCATGTGCTCAGATTCCCTCACCAAGAAGGGGACTGGGTGGGAATCAACTGTACAGTCAACAACCTAAAAAAGTGTTGACCCTAAAATACAGACTGAGCAAAGGGACTTTTTTCACACGTTGACAAGACAGTGAGTGTCACCATGAAGGTTTTGCAGGGCATTCAAGTCCAAGTTTGGCTAATTGCCTTTTCACAAATTGGTCACTGGTCTAACGGACCACCAGTCATTTGTCTTCAAGATTGGATTAGAGAATAATTAACTTAGATATATATCTGCTTCTTAGACCTTCTCTTAATCAATCAATTAGCACAAGACAATTCAGGATGAGGCAATGACAATTAAATAAGACTTCATAAATCCAGTCGAACATGTGGCTTCCTACAAAGTAAGTGGCATGAAATCTAGATGTAGTTATTTTAAACAAAGACTTATTTGATCACAAATCCTAAGGTAGCAAAATAAATTCAGCAGTGAGAGCCCAGCAAATGCAGATCCTTGTTGAAAGTGATTTACTTAGTAGCAGACATAAAGGACAATCCCTACCTGTCTGTCAGCATGTCATGCTGTGAACACTGTGTGTTTCTGTGATACTAAAAGCTACCCCACCAGTATTTCAGATACCAGCAGGGCCATCCATGGACAACATGTTTCAGCTGAGTTTCCAAACTAAGACAGTCTAGAGAGAACGATCCAACAGCCCACTCCCAAAACAATTAGCTATTAAAAACCCTATGAATAGCAGAGAAGCACAAAGATAGTACCAAAAAATGAGCACCCAGGTTGAAAGGCATTCAGAAGATGACTGGGGAAGAGTTGCCTCCTCAAAGAGTCGACTTCAATGATGAGAATAGAGTAAAGCCCCAGGGACCTCCATTTGCTGATGTGGCATGATTCCAAATGAGAAGAAACACAGTGGCTGCAACAATGGGCTCAAACAACAATGAGATGGTGTGTATGCCAGTGTCAGGTAGTGTTTTGTTCCACTGTACACAGGGTTGCTATGAGTTGGACCCAACTTCACAACACCTAACAACAATAATGAAGGATAAATGGAGTGTGGGTCTAAGGGTACCCTAGATTCTAGGGCCTAGACTACTTCCAAGTGAGGGTCCTTGAAAGAACCTCAGTAGAAATTCTGCAGTTGTCATGGAATAAGCCCACCCTCATGACACGGACTAAAAAGACAGAACTGGACCACGCTACCAGCTGTGTGTTGTGTCTGCCAAACACCAGCTTTGGAATCTTTGGAGCCCCAAGTGTCCTATTTCAGTAGACAGTTTCTGATTTTGCAGCACCAAGGAAAAAATACGATTGGTGTTGTGGTTTCCTGTGTATCCCTGGAAAGCATGCATTAGAAACGTACGCGATAATGCAGCAGAGTTGGGAGTTGGGGCCGAATGAGAGCGATTAGGCCATGAAGGCAAAGTGAATGGATTAGTGCCATTACCTAAGGGTGGGTTCCTTATGAAAGGAGGAATTCAGGCTCTCTTGGTTTCTCTTGCCTGTCCATCTTCCACACGGGATGACACAGCAGGAAGACCCTTGACAGACGCCAGACTCTCGGTCTTGGATTTCTCCACCTCCAGAACTGTGAGAAATAAATTTCTGTTCATTACAAATTACCATCTCAGGTATTCTGATATATATATATCAGCATAGAATGGACAAAAACAGTTGGTCTGTTGTATCTTTTATTACATGAATGATGCACACTCATAATTGCATAATGCATGCTCATTCTAGAAAATGCAGCTAAGGAAAACTAATATTAAAAATAATCTATCAGACCATCACCCAGAGATAACCCTGGAAACAGTTTGAGATACACACACACACCCCCCCACACACACACACACATATACACACACATATATGTATGTGTGTATACACACATACATACACATACATGCATATACATACATACATATACATATATACACATATATACATGTTGTTGTTGTTGTTAGCTGCCGTTGAGTCGGTATCCGACTCATAGCGCCCCTCATAGGGTTTTCAATGGCTGACTGTTTTCTTCGGGATTGCCTTGGGAGTGGATTGCCAGGCCCTTCTCCCATTTTTGCGGTGCTGGGAATTGAACTCAGGACCTCAGAGACTGCAGCACAGCACTCTACCAACTGAGCCAAATCCCAGCCCACATATATACATATATATACATGTATACATATATATACATATATATTCAAAAATTCAAAACAATGCATATTTTTAGCCTGCAGCAGTAGCCCTGTGGCATCCGATCCCGTCAGATCTCGGAAGCTAAGCAGGGTCGGGCCTGGTTAGTACCTGGATGGGAGACCACCTGGGAACACCAGAAGCTGGAGGCTTGGGAGAAGGACCTGGCAACCCCCTCCCAAAAATCAATCTGCCATTGAAAACCCTATGAACAGCAGAGAAGCACTGACAATAGTGTTTCCCCTGTTGAACAGAGGGTCGCTATGAGTAGGATACCGACTCGACAGCACCTAACAACAACAACAACATATTCAAAAATTCAAAACAATGCATATTTTTAAATGCAGGTATGTAGTGAATACATTCATAATCTTTTTTATAAAAAATCACATATATTTGCCAACAATTACAATATTTCAAAATCATTAACTGGACACAGATAGGTGTCTATTATCATTTAGTGAAGCCCCTTTCAAGTACTGGACACTATAAACTGCTGCACTAAAGGTCTTCCAGCTAAATCCTTGACAACATCTTTAATTACTTCAGATAAATTTCGAGAAGTTGTTGTTGTTAGGTGTTGTCAAGTCAAAGCCAATTCATAGCAACCCTATGTACAACAGAATAAAACATTCCCCAACATTGTGCCATGCCAGGTACTATTGTCAGTGCTTCTCTGCTATTTATAGGGTTTTGACTGGTGGATTGTTTTGGGAGTGGATTGCTAGGTCCTTCTCCCTATCCTGCAGCACCTGGTGTTCCCAGGCGGTCTCCCATCCAAGGACTAACCAGGCCGACCCTGCTTAGCTTCCGAGATCAGGCAGGGTCGGATGCTAGGGCACCATGGCTGCAGACTTCAAGAAGTAGTCTCATTAAATGAAAGAATAAACAAGCTTTTGTGAGCTTTGACCGACACCTTGTGGATAACCAGTTGTTACCAGCTACTTCACAGTCTCTTTGCACCTGCCTGGGCCCATTGCTTGTGATTGATAACTCATCTCAGACTGAAGTTCTCACTGTTACATAACAATTTCTAAGTCAATGTTGGGACCAGCCAATAGCTGTGCTTCTCCAACCACAGACTGGGAGTGACATTTCCATACTTTTCCAACGTAAAATTACCTCTGTGGCAATTTTACGCCGAATAAATCTCCATCGATTTTATTTGAAACAAATTTCAGGCACATTTTGTAAGACCAGCCACAAATAATTCCAATGAGAACTATTTCCTAGGCACAATTACTGTAAACTGGATGTCAAGGCTTGGAAAATCTAGGTTGCTCAGCAGAGGGCGCTGTGCAGGAGCAGCCTGAGATCCTGCAGCCTCCGCCCTCAGTTCTGCTGCCTATAGCAATGAGACCCTGCAGTGCTCCACCCAGAAACTTAAGTCGCTGGGGAAGGAACTGATTTGTGATACTTCCCTGTTACGTGGGAGTAGAGAGTGGTGGGTAAAGAGTTTACTTAGAAGATCTCTGAGTTCCTGAGGCCACATATTTATGCCGCTAACAAGAGTAGGCAGACGGTTGCAGAGAATAGCATGAAATTAGAAGCATTATGTGAGGTCTTCTTTCTTTAGGTAGGCCAGCACTTTGGCCCATGGGATGGGGAAAGCCAATCAGAAAGAACTGAGACACCAGCAGGCCAGAGGACAAGGGCCAGTGCCCAGGCTCTGCAGGGGTTGGCTAAAGCAGGTGTGCTTCAGACTTCAGTTAGACTTGAAGTTGACAAATCTTTCCTCTGAAGCCATCCAGGAATCCCTGGGTCTGAGGCAGATCCTTGGACTGTGGAGGAAGCCAATAAGGGAAGCCTTGGAACCGG
>VMDO01011804.1:0-65133 GCA_007922755.1 Pedetes capensis | reverse complement strand
GGGGAGATAAGAATGGTGTCAATATAAATGGTCTAGAAAATGCATGTAATTGTTCTAACAAGATAAAAACAAAGACCACTACAGGAAAAGTTTCTATCTTAAACAGAACTGGAACCCAAGGACATATAGAAAAATATTACTAAGTAAAAGATAGAGAAGACTTAGATGGGAAACTTAGATGGGAAGGGTGGGAGGGGGGAAAACATTGGGGAGGATAAGGGGTAACCTATATGAATAATGTTTATCAAAATGCATATATGGAAATGTCACAATGAAAAGCATGTCAAAATGAATCACATTAAGATGTACATTAATTTCCAATAAATTAATTTCCAATAAAAAAATAAATAAAAATAAAAGTCCAGCCACTAATACTGACCCAGTGATATGCCTCTGAGGAATCATGTCCCTTTTAAAAGTAGCTTCATTGTTTTTTTCTGTATGTCCCTAACCAAGAAAATTGGATTCAGCTTTTCTATTAGGAATTTGTCTTAGGATAGCAGCAAACTTTCATTTATTTTCTAAATGCAGTGTATTAATCTGTCAGAGATTAATGCTAGTGGTTAAATTTGGATTTTTAAAAGAGTCTTCCTAAGATTGTAAAGGATATTTAAAGAGTTTTGCTCAGTGCTTGGCATATCATAAGCATTCAGTAAGTATTAATTGGCATTAGTATTTTCATTGCTACTATGACTACTATTATTATTAGTGGTGGTAATTCCTGGCTGGGCTTAGCTGGTGGTCAGGAAGCTACCGAGAGAGAGAAATGCCATTCCTGACTCCCAAGTCAATCCCTACATCTGTGTTCTAGCTGTAGGTATTTTATTACAGGGGAGAAATGGAGTTTGGGCATATCCAGTGGTCTCTGTTGCAGTGAGGGTGTGCCTAGCCACCTTCTTTACTGCCTGCTCCAAGAGCAGGAGTTGACAAGCTATGGTCCACAGGCTAAATCCCATCACAGCCTGTTGTTGTAAATACAATTTTATTGGAAGATAGCCATATTCATTCATATATTTATCATGAATGAGTGGCTAATTTTGTACTAAAATAACACAGAGTTGAGTTGTTGAGGTGGAGAACACATGGCTCACAAAGTGTAAATTATTTACTATTTTTCCCTTTATAGAAAAAATTTGCTGAATCCTGTACTACAAAGAGTTCTGAATTGCCCACAGAAGTAAAATTGCTGGATCAATGGGTATGTGCATATACAATTTCAGTCAATATTGCCCTTCATATTTGCACTAGCAATGTATGAGATTTCCTCTTCCCCAGCATCCTCATTAACACAGAGCAAAACTCTTTAAATATTATTCTTTACAATCTTAAGAGGACTCTTTTAAAAATACAAATTTAATCACTATCATTAATCTCTGACAGATTAATACACTGCATTTAGAAAATACATGTGTACAATTTGACAGATGAAAATGATTTTATTACGATTTTAATTGTACTTATGGTAAGATTATAAATGAAACTAGTAATATTTTAAGAGCATTTGTATTTGCTTTTCTATGGCTGGCTTGTATCTTTTGCACATATTTTAGTAAATACTAAATTGTTAGTATTGCATCATCTCTGTTGCTGTTGTTAGGTGCTGTCAAGTTTGGTCCAACGCATATGGACCCTATGTAAAGCAGATCAAAACACTCCCTGATTCTGTGCCAGGCACACGATTTTATTTATGTTTAAACCCATTGTTGCAGACACTGTGTCAATCCATGTAATGGAGTTGTTCTTGTTAGGTGCCGTCAAGTTGGTATCTGACTCATAGAGACCCTGTATACAACAGGCGAAACACTATTGTCAGTGCTTCTCTGCTGTTAATAGGGTTTTCAATGATGGATTGATTTTTGGAGTGGGTTGCTGGGTCCTTCTCCCAAGTGTACAGCACCTGGTATTCCCAGGTGGTCTTCCATCCAGGCCTGACCCTGCTTAGCATCTGAGGTCTGACAGGATCGGTTGTCACAGGGCTATGGCTGTAGGCATCTAATGGAGGGTCTTCCTTGTTTTCATTGACCTGCCACTCTTCCAAACATGATGTCCTTCTCCAGCGATTAGTTCCTCCTGACAACATGTCCAAAATACATAAGACACAATCTAGCCATCCTTGCTTCCAAGGAATACTCTTGTTGCACTTCTTCTAGGACAGATCTATTGGTTCTTTTGGCAGTCCGTGGTATATTCAATATTTGTCTCCAGCACCATAGTTCACAAGCATCAATGCTGAGGAACTGATTCATTTGTGATGTGAGTCACACAAATCTACCTTACCCTCAACCCATGTATTTTTTTTGAGTTTGCTTGTGAAGATCTTTGCTTTTTTTCATTTTTGTGTAGTCAAATTTAAAAATATTTTCTGCCATGACTTCTGATTTACATGTCATGCTTAGAATGCCTTCCCTACCCTAAGAGTGTCCAAAATTTCTTCCATTTTTTTCCCTAAAAATTTTGTGGTTTTCATTTTTCCCATTTAAATATTTATTCCATCTGTAATTTATTTTGCTTTATGGTTAGAGGAATGGATTTGATTTTTTTTTCTCCAAATGGCTACCCATTGTGCGGATGCTATTTTAAATATAAAATCTTTATCACATACATTTTGGTATGTTTTTAGATCTATTACTGGAATATCCCATTGGTATGTATATTTATAGGCCAGTATTAAGTTGCTTTTATTAATTTAACCTTATATTTTCATATCTGTCAGGGCTAATCTACCCTCATTATTTTTAAAACAAAAATTTTTATATGCTTTTACTCACTTATTTTTCCATATGAAAATATTTTAAAAATATGACGGATAATTTTCATTTGAATTGCATTAAATTTATATATTAATTTGACAGAATTGACATCTTCATGATGTTAATGCTGCGTACTTAAACATGGACATAGCCTCTTTTTCCCTTTGAAGAACTTATTCTGTTTCTAAATTTGGTTGTGATTGCATTTTTCTGACTGTGATACATGTCAGACTAGATTAGTTCATTTCTTAAGCTAGTTTAAGTAACTGTTTTTATTGCTGAGACATTAACTTTTTCTACCAGTAGGAGATCTGGCCTTAACTATTGGCTTGTTCAATGATATCCATAGCACTAACTCTTCACAGTTGGTTACAGTAGATTTGTGGATTTTGTCATTGTCTTTTTTTTTTTTTTTTTTGTCATTGTCTTGTATCTATGTTTGGAGGGGATGGCTTCATAGAATAGGATAAGGGCACCATGACATAGAGAGAGGGCAACAGGATCCAGGAGAAAGGGTTGGTATGTACTCTGAAATCAGGAAGGTGTTTTTGTGATGAGTTTTCAGGAAGCACCTTGAACAAGGATTTGTCACTCTTACAAGGATACTGTCATTGTCATAGGCAGTAGAGTGAAGTAGGATAGGGAAAGGAAGAAAGCAAATATAGGTGTGTTCTGGAGTGGCTTATTTCTGTGCAAAACTGTGGCTCAGTTGTACTTGGACCTCAGAGAGAAGGTGTAGAACCTGAGTCAGAGTTGTCTTACCTCAGGCCTCAAGCTTCTGGGGTGTTGAACAGTTATCGTTTGTCCTTGACTGATGACTGTCAGTGCTACCATTGACTCTCAGCTACCTCTAGCTTGTCTTAAGTGTGGATCAGACATGTATCTATGATGAGCAAAAGCTGCAGGCAGAGATTTGTTGGAAGTGGCTGGCCTGGCCAGGAACAGCGAAGGAGGCCCTGTTACACCTATCTTTAGAAAATTAAAAATTCTGCATCCTCGGCTGCCTGCTTTTGTTGGGAGAGAATTGGAAAAGTTAATGTTTTCAACTGTGTTTACCACCTATGCTCCTTTCTGAGGAAATTTTGCCTTCATCCTCATCTGAGCCAGCATGTCTTTGTGTTAGCCTGGGGACTCTCCTTTGCTATCTTTATTCCCACCACATTGATTATCCCAGAATCCATATTTGTCTCAAAGTTAGCATTGTCTCTGGGCTTATCAATAATTCATTATTTGTTAGTGGAGTTTTTTAAAAATTCAAATAAACAGGCCAAGTCAGATTCCTCTTACGGTGGTATGGATTTGAGAAAGAAAGAGCCCATTGCTAGTTATCAAGAGGAGTTAGAATTAAAATATTAATCTCCAAAGAGAGGAGTACATAACTGTATTCAAGCAGAAATTGTGGGAGGATTGTTGATAGGAATATGGAGAAAGGAGGTGGAGTGGGGGGGGGGAGAGAGAGAAAGAGAGAGAGAGAGAAAGAAAGAGAGAGAGGCCTTGTTTCTTGCTTTTCCTAAGTCTTGGTTGAAATATGTCTGCTTTCCCATGAGGCACTTCATTATCCTTAGAATAACACCTCTCTCCTTTCCTTGAGCTAATATGAGTTAGTTACTTTTATTGTTTGTCTGGAGAATTGCATATGATCCCCTAAGAGTGGCTCCTATCCCTCTCCATTTCTGCCATCTCTTCTCCCTCCATTGTGTCTGAGAGCAGCTGATCAGCCATTCTACTCCCTGTGGCTGTTGCCTATTGCTAGGAAAGCCTCCAAGAAAATAAAATCCAGAGAAAATGCTCATCATTAAGCAGAATAGATTTGTCTTTCCCAGAACAAGCAGTGATTACATCATACAGCTTTTCTGTGTGAGGAAACTGATTTTTTACCCACTCCAGAGAAGAGAAAACCTGATTAAATCCTTTAGAGTCCAAGCCCTGTGCTTTACAAATGGGTCCAGATAGTAAGCAGGTTAGAGAAAGGAAGTTTTAGCAAATTTCCTTAAACAAAACTTGAGGGATCCTTTCACCTGGGTTTTTATTGACTTAAGCTCCTTTGAGAAACATAGTGTACCTACTATGAGAGTAAGCTCAATTGATCAAGTTGATCAAGTAAAAAGAGGTAAAACCAAGCTGGGAGGCCCAACTCCATCCACACAAAACACAGTATGACCCACAATTAAGCTACATTAAATACATGCCTCAGTGACACTCCTACAGCTATTTATTGAAAGTGTATGTTCAGGCTCTGTGCTAGGTGCTAGCAACATAGAAATGATTAAAACAGACAAGTTCCTGGGTTACGAGGACCGATAGTCCATAGGGCCATGTTTGTAAGCATCCTGAGGGTTACCAAAGGTACCAGGATGAGAGCAGATTGGAAAAGGCCTCCCCAAGAGACAGTTGGAAGCAAAGATCAAAATCATGTGATAGAGATGGCCATGAGCCAGTGTTCGATATTTGCCCACCACCAACTATCCTATAATTCCCCTCCATCTGCCACCACATCCCTTCAGGGTTACAATGTAATACTGAATTCTGAAAGTGTAAGGAAGTAATATACTTGATTTTCTTTTCAGGTTGTCTAATTGTCTTCAAGTAACATTAAAACTTGCAATTCCAGTTTTAGGAAGTGGGGAAAAAAAGAGGAGATCTTCATTAGGAAACAAGTTTATGTCTAACTTGTTCTTCTTTAACAGGCTTATGTGAAAAGTAAGGAACAGAGCCACAGACCATGAGGGGATGAGCCCTGGCCTGAAGTCAAGTGTGACCTTGGGCGGAAAACTTCTTTGTGGTCCTCAGTTTCCTCACCTGTGAAGTGGCAAAGTTTGATTAAGTGGTCTTCTGGCCTCAACATTCTAGGACACTCTTAATATATTTCATCAATGCCATAGTATGGAAGCTCTGTTCCTAGGTTCCTGCTGGGGCCTCTTACTGTCTAGAGAAGGAAGGAAAAGTGCAAGGGCCCCTTATTCATTCTTAAGGAGTTCTTGAAGCCTACTGCATACCAGGTACTCTTCTAGGCATCGGACTAGAGGGGGGATTAAGAGAAAGTATCAGCCACCCTTTGATTCAATCAAAGAAGGAGTTGAAGGAAAGGAAGCTTTGAGATTAAAAACAAAAAACAAGACATTAGAAAACGTGGCACTGTCCTACTTCATTATCCACTGATTGATATATGAATGCAGGCCTGTAATTATTTTAAAAATTAAATTAACCATGTACTCTCTAGTAGGAAACAGAGCCCGATATGAAATTAACACTCAAGGTAGGAATATTTTACCAGCAGAAACTTGGGACTATCAGTGCTGCCCTAGGGAATAACATGGATGGGTCATTACAGTAAGGGATTTGGTGCAATGTAAGGGTATGAGTGCTTGGCTGGGCTGGTAGAGGGGTCTGTTCTGAGGTGGAGAAAGCCTCCTCATCTTGGGTTTTTCATTTTTCCCAATGCCTGGCCCTAATGTTGCTGATCAGGTCACAGTGCTGTTTCTATAAATGGGGATGTGGAGTAGGGTGGGGAGCTGAAAACAAATGATTCATTTTATTAAAACAGCATATCTCAGCATGGGCCCAGTGCTACTGAAAGGGTCCTTTTCATGATGCGTGGGTAACTCTCTGCATCCTAAGTCATCAGGCAGTTGGGGTGATACTTAAACATGGACCTTGTCAAGTGATACAAAAGTCCCATGATTTACAACCCAAGAAAGTTTATCTTGCTCTGGGAAAAAAGACGACCTTGGAATCAGAGCCTCACATTTAGAAGCCAATGAAAACATCTTAAAATAACGCCCCCCCTCCTTCCTGTTCCATAATGAGAAATGGGGAGATTTAGCAAGAAGTGGGGGCTATGGATAGGAGTATCACAATCACCAGTGATTGAGCTTCAAGGTCCAAGAACTTTGTTGTGGGCACTGGAAACCTAATGATTTATAATTAACTCCAACAAGAAAAACCAAATGCTATGCACTTTTCTAACAGAGCTACAAAAATAACCACATTCACAGTGTTTGCAAAATTGGAAACAAATGTCCCAAGAAACATAAGCGCTCCATGCTGTCCTACCCAAGCTCTGGAGGAAGAAAAATACTGGCAGTCCATCACGACCACAAATGATGAGCCAATATCGTTTGTCATGGGAAATTCATCTAGGCAAAATCAGATTGCACCATTAGCCCTCAATGACTCTAAGAAATAACAATACTGAAATGCCTCAAATTAAAAGCAGCCAAGGGCCAGGCTTAGCATTCTCTCTCTCCTAGCTGCTGAGTTTTGTTACTTTATTCCTTCTTTATACGTGGAAGAGCTGAAAGGGGGAAAATAAATCTCTAATTGTACCCTTGTTCCTTTAACAACTTAGATTCATGTGGTTCTTTTTTTTATAAGTGGATAATGTGAGGGTAATAACCATGAAAAATATCGGAGGCTCTGAGGTGGTACAGAAAGGCATAGTGACATTAGTTGAAGGATCATGATGGGTGGCTGGTGATTTGGCAATGGGATTAATAACTTTAGTTCAAAAATTTTGTTTTTAAGATACATGAACTCTACCCTATGAGTAAACTTAGTTGTATTGATATGGAATATGAAAAGTTTGAATATATAAGTTTACTCAGCAGAAATTACTTATGAGACCCTTTTGAGGCTTTTGAACCTTCAAGTCCTGCAGCCAAAGACAGAGTTAGTATTAGGAGACAACGAAGTGCAGGTGTTATAGTAAACACTTTTCAGGTATCTCTTTTAATTTGCACAACTCTATGAAGTAGCCATTGATTCTCATTTTATAGATGAGAAAATAAAGCCTTCAAAAAAGTTCAATAACTTGAAAAATTCTAATTAGGATAAGCAGGGGTGGGACAAGGATCTAATGTTACTTCACTCCAAAGCCTGTTCTCTAAACTAATTCTTAGAGAGTTTTCTATTCATTTTTCCTCCTTTATGGAGATATTTTCCAACCTGTAGCTCGCCAGCTCTGAGGGGCTATAGAAAAATTTCAGATGACTTTGCCATTATTTCCTGAATTCTGCATGTTAGAAAGGTAGGGAACAAAGCGCTTCCCATTCTCACATCTCATAATCCTACCTAGGATTTTATGAAATAAGTACTATGCCTCCCCTCAGGGGACTCAAGTTAGTAGTATTAGCTGAGAGAGAAGGAATAATGAATTTTCATATTGGCCAAATTACAAGTAGCAGCAATAAAATATGAACTTGACAAGTATGTGGGAATAGACTGTATGGACCTTGTCAGTCTGTGTAAACTGTGTACAATGAATATGTAAATTTCCTGAATATTTTCATGTTTATATACTTCTAACAAAACTGGATATGGCCTCTTGGGAAAATGGTAGTTTTAAGTTTTTTCTGCAAAAGTCACCAATGAGACCAAGAATTTCTGCTGTTTTTGACCAAATCTTGGGATTAGTTTAAGAAATTTTCCTTTTTACTTGAGAGAAATTACTTCTTCCTATGGGAAATATTTTTAATGTCTTAAAACTGCATGAGCTTCAGGAACTTGAACTTTGCATTATAGTAGCCTTCTGCCCTTAAGGAATATAATGCCTCCAAGCCATTAAATTGTTGCGAATACCAATAATAGGACATTTTAAGGTGTTCAGTATATCCAACTAAAACATATTAGACTGCTGTGTGTATGTGTATTTGTTCACATTTAAAAATTTGTTAAATATCTCAAACCTCTTCAGATTTATATGGTGTTATTACAAATCTCCTGAACTTGAGAAAGGCAATAATCTTCTAGTAATCTTTATCAAGCTATTTTTTTTAAATCCTCCTGCATGGCTGCTTGTTTGGGTCTTTACTTTTTTCTCTTTCCTTCTCTCATTCTTTTGGGTTGAGCTTGGCCTAAGGGAGATAAAATGTCAAAACCTTTTAAAAAAAATCCAATGGTAAATCTGCAAATGAGAATACAATTTTAAGGCAATGCCAAAGTTAAGTTAAGCAGCCAGGACTTATTTTTTATTTCTCCTAAAGAGACTGAATGCTTTAGATCCTAAACATGTGTAGAGTTGTGAGGTCTCTTTTGTGCAGAGCAAGGATTCTAGCAGCTCTTGATAGTGAAGTGTTGACTTCCCCAATGGTCACAATGGACAATATCAATAAGTAATGTTGTTTGAGTGCTTTCTGATAAATGGCTGTCTAAAAGAATCAGAGAATATCAGAGCTGGCCAGAACTCAAACTCCATACAGGGGTTTCCTTTTCCTATTTTCTCCTACCACTGACCAAGGAACAAATAATATCCAGCAGCCTGATGTATAAAATAGACAGCCTCAAGCCTCCAGGTATGTGGGGTTGTGAGTGTGTTTACCCTTCTCCTTTCTTTATTAGGACAGAGCATTTATCTACTGGGAGTGGAGGGTATGTACAACCCTGAGGATTATAGGTTGAAAGTTCTGGATCTCAGATTATAACAACAGCAGCAACTTTAGTGAGGGGGAAACAGTCCTAGAAAGCTAAGCTGAGTTGTCCAGAGTCACACCACTGGAAAGATATGGAGAATGTACTAAAATGAAGTGTTCTGCCCTTCCTTTTTCTACTGCAATACATTGTCTGGTATTTCAGGGAATGCAGATAAATGATGTACGTTTAACAGTGAGAAATCCAATTCTATGTATATATAACTGTGTAAACTTAGTGTACATGTAAGGATAAGGTTGACTGCTTCATAAAGGCTCATTAATGTGATCACTAAAAATATTTCTCTAGGTGACAGTTTAAGAGTGTGAGAAATGATGGCAAAGAGTTGGTATAACAACACTGGATAAAATGAAGTTCCTGTATCCGTTTTGATTTCTTCGTTAGTGTCTTTTAATCCTACCATACTTCAAAGAAATCTAAACCAGACATTACATAATGAGTTTAGTTTGTACTGAATTAACAAATCTAGTTTTAGTACGAATGAATGAATGAATAAATGTAAATTTATGTGTCTAAAGTTATTGTTAGATGATGTTGAGTCAGTTAAATTGCATAAGTACTTTTATCTGTGAGTGTTTATGATTAACTGGTCTCCAGTCATAGCACCCTGGCATCCAATCCCTGCTGATCTATGAAGCAAAGAAGGGTTGGCCTGTTTAGTCCTTGGTTGAAAGGCTGCCTGGGAGCACCAGGTGCTGCAGCCTAGGGAGAAGGACCTGGTGACCCACTCCTGAAACAATCCACCATTGAAAACTCTACAAATAGCAGAGAAACACTGACAATCATGCTGGGCATGGCACAGTGTCAGGGAGTGTTTTTTTCTGTTGTACATAGGGTCACTATGAGTTGGACCCTACTTGATGGCACCTAACAATGACAATAACAACATCATGATTAGCTGACTTAAAAAAATTGGTCAACTACTTGTCTCAATTTGCATGAATATGAGGACTTTTTTGTCTGTTAGGTGCCCATATTCACTGATACCAAAGTAAATTTTTTGGGGTCTTGGATTTTTCTCAAAGTTAAGAAAATATTTACTATAAGTGTAGGATATATGCTTTCCTACTGAATGCCGGTATATAATATACATATTTATAAAAATATATTACCCTTTGTAATCCCAGTTTATAGTTACTATTAATTCATAAGGGGTAGGGGTTTAGTTCAGTTGGTATAGTGCCACTCTGCATTCTCTGAGGCCCTAGGTTCAATCCCTAGTACCACAAAAATGGGAGAAGGACCTGGCCCACTCCTAAAAACAAACCCAAAACAACTAGCCCTTAAAAACCCTATGAATAACAAAGAAGCACTGACATAGTGCCAGGGTTGGGGGGGTGTTTTGTTCTATTGTACATAGAGTCACTATGAGTCAGACGTGACTTGATGGCACCTAAAAACAGCAGCAACATGAATTCATATGTGATAAATGTAATTAAAACTTTCCCCCACTAAATATTTATGCAAAATTGCTTTATATTTCTGTTCTAGGGAATATAGTAGTGTGCCCTTATCCACAGGGGATGCTTTCCAAGAATCCCAGTGGATGCCTGAAACCGTGGTTGGTATTAAATCCTACATATACTGTCTCTTTTCCTTTAAAAAATATAAAACAATTATAATATTTGACAGTAAAAGTTATGTGGATGTACTCTTTCTCAAAATATTGTACTGTGCATACTAATGGGCAGGTAGCATACACAGTGTGGATTCATGTCTCAAGTGGGACAGAGCAGGATGGTGCTCAGATTTCCTCCCTACCTCCAATCTAAGTCATCTTTGCCATGAATTGACCAATAGTATGGATCAAACTATTTATTTCTAGGCAAGATTTGGTTCTATATCTGTTCTAAGTTTTTTCTCATGGACAATATATTTCAGAGAAAGTAAGTTTCACAGTTCTTCAGAGCTTGGTTGGTCCAATTACCAATCCTTTGTTAAAAGTTCTGTAGCCTACTGCTAAGAGCTATGAAACTCCAGCTATCATTCATACCTCCATAGGCCTTTGAGAACATGCACTTTCAGTGTGTATGCCCTTTTCTACTTCCCCTGTTTCTTTTGCAGCAAAATGAATGGAGAGGACAAGGCCCACTCACCTTTGATAGGTTCTGGGAAGCTACCTGCTCTGTCATAACAACAAACATTAGTCTGTCTTCTATTCTCTGAAATATTAAAGATTCAGCCTCCTTCTGATTCTAAAAAAGCATTTTATTTTTCTTGAAATAGGGAGAAATCATATTTTAATTGAATTGTCATCTTCATACGAATTAGAACATTTCTTTCATTCTAAGATGCATCTCCCCCACCACATTTTAACACCTGTGTGAAATGCTCAATTAGGGTCCAGTATAAGGGCTTAATATGATTTATTATTTCTTGGAAAGTTAATTTGCAATTGATAATTCACTTAAAAAGGGATCACATCTTAGAATCAGGAAAATACCATAGCTCCTTCAGTTAATTTCTAGTTTTGACTGAGTTAAATTGTGTATCTGCAAGGTCATGGTAGCAGTGAGGTAAGTAGAGGCAGTTTCTTGAAATGAGAGAGGGACTGTACTACAGAAAATTATGCCTACTTATTTTTTATCTGGGATTAAAGTTTTGATGGGGCTGGGATTTAGCTTAGTTGGTAGAGCGCTGCGCTGCAGTCTCTGAGGTCCCGAGTTCAATTCCCAGCACTGCAAAAATGGGAGAAGGACCTGGCAATCCATTCCCGAGGCAATCCCGAAACAATCAGCCATTGAAAACCCTATGAGGGTCGCTATGAGTCGGATACCGACTTGACAGCACACAACAACAACAATAACAACAACAATGTTTTGATCTCTATTCAGCTGTCTTTAACTGGGCACTCCCTCTAACAATTGGAACAGGGGAATCTGGGCCTATTTTATCATTCTTAAGACCTATTTGTTCATAGTCTACTACATAAAATTACAAACAAATATGAGACATAGACTTTATACTGCAGGATATGTTGTTATTAGAAAATGACAGATTTTTGTGACTTCATTTGTGTAGCATGGTGGCAAAAGGCTTGTTTTTAAGTATTTTTGGGGGTAACATCTTAATTGTGTTACAATTAATGTGCCATACAATTCACTCATTAAAATACACAATTCAGGCAGCCATGGTGGCACATGCCTATAATGTCTACATTTGGGAGGCTGAGACGGGAGGATTGATGCAAGCTCAAGGTTAGCCTGGGCTGCATGGTGAGTTCTAGGGGAGTCTGGGCTACACAATACCCTGTCTCAAAAATAAACAAAACAAAAAAACCAAATAAACAAAAATAAAAACAACAAAATTCCAGAATAAAATAGAAACAAAAAACCTAACAAAAAGCTTCAAATACAACAAAAACATAAGCAAAGATGAAACAAAACAAAAAAATCACACAAAAATATGCAATTAATATGGTTTTTAGTGAGTTGGGCAACCATCACCACAATAAATGTTAGAACATCTTCATCACCTCTTCAAAGAAACTTCATACTTTTTAGCAGTCACCCCTCATTCCTCCGGTTGTCTTCAGTAGTGGACCCCACCAATGCATTTAAATTTGAAGACCAAAACTATAGCATGGTGGCTCTCTTTAATGAGATTCCACATTTTTTGCATTGCTGCTTAGAAATTATTGAATTTATTTCAGCTAGATTTTCTTCAGCTATAAAACTGGTATAATGATATTCACATCATGGGCAGTTATGATGAATGTGATAGTTTTGAGGATTAAATAAGGTGACATTTGAAACCATCAGCATGGGACATGGCACATCATAGATCTAGAATGTTACTTTTTTCATTCATCTTTTTTTTTCAAATAGAGCCCTCAGTTGAATTGCTGAAAGAGTACTATTTTCTGGTTTCTTTCTTCCCTCTTTGTGAAGATTGTGTTGAGTTCTTTGTAGGTGCCAGCCCTGCATTTCCTTCCACAAGGCTCCTTTTGGAGATGACTAAAGACCAGAACTATTACTGGTGATACCTTAACTTTAGTTGAACTGATAAACTGATAATACAAAACAGAGGAGCAATCTCCATTTTTTTTTTTTGGATAAGAAAAAGCAACGTCATGCCCTTTAGCTAATGGGAAGTCAGCCTAAACTCTTAACTTACACTAAATGGTTTTTCAGAGAGATACAGAGTCCATGGAAACATAGTGGTCAGCAAGAGTAATGGATATGAGACAAAAACTGTGATACACTGAGCACTCCTTTCCTACAATATAAGGACAAAGGTGATGGCTACTCGTCTCCAAAAATCAATCTCGTTTGTATTTGACCCTGAAAAATTCCACTGAGTAGTGCCAACACTCTTCTTTGGAAATCTCAGAGAGCTCTATTTTGTCCTTATTTACCAAACCTGGAGTAGTTGGGAGGAGAGAGATGTTTGTATATTAGCGTAATAGGTGGTGAAACTGAAATGGAAGGTAATTTTTAAAGGTTTGAGGTCCTAAAGTCTTCCAAGAACATTTATAATCATTTCAAAAATCTAACTCCTCCATTTCTACTTCTGCCAGGTGCTCCTGTGAGTTTTTGTCTTTCTCAATGTCTTATTTACATAAAAAAATTTTTAACTGTGTATATTAATTGTACAAGATAATGGGTTTTGTTGTGACATTTTCACACATGCACATACTGTGTTTTGATCATATTCACCCCCTTCTTACCCTCTCTTATTCTCTTACCTCCCTTTGATCGCTTTCCTCTTCCCTAATTTAAGTCCTCTTCCTACTTTAATGTCTCCCCCCCACCCCATGTTCCAACTTGACAGAAAATATACTTGTCTTTTTGATTCTTGCTTATTTCACTTAACATGATGATCTTCAGTTCTGTCCATTTTTCTGCAAACAATATGATCATGTTTTTGTTTGAACAGCATTCTATTGAGTATATATGTCACATTCTTTTCATTCTTCTGCTGATGGGTACTTAGGCTGATTCCATAGCTTGGCTATTGTGAATAATGCTGTGATAAATCCCTGGGGAAGGACATCATGTTTGGAAGAGTGGCAGGTCAACGCAAAAGAGGAAAACCCTCCACCAGATGGATTGACACAGTGTCTGCAACAATGGGCTTAAACATAAATAAGATCGTTTGCCTGGTGCAGAATCGGCAAGTGTTTCGATCTGCTGGACATAGGGTCGCTCTGCGTCAGACACGACTCGACGGCACCTAACAACATAACAACAACAAACATGGGTGAGCAAGTATCTTTATAATAAGCTGATTTTGATTCTTTTAGGTATATACCCAGGAGTAGTAGAACTGGGTCTTATGGTAGTTCTATTTTTACTTTTTTGAGGAACCTCCATGGTGATTTCCATCGTATTTAGGTTAATTTGCATTCTCATTATTCCTTTATTCCCTGCATTGTTCTAGGATTTGTTTATTTTTTCTTGATGTTATCCATTATGACTAGAGTGAAATGGAATCTCAGTGTAGTTTTGATTTGCATTTCCCTGATGACTAAAGATATTCAGTATTTTTCTATGTATGTATGTGCTATTTGTAGTTCTTTTGGCAAGTTTTTGTTCAGTTTTTGTCCATTTGTTGATTGGATTATTCTTGTGTTTAATTTCTTGAGTTCTTTATATACTATAGATATTAAACTCTTGTTAGGTGAATAGCTGGCAAAGATTTTCTTCCGTTCTGTAGGCTTTCGGTTCACTCTGGTAATTGTTTCCTTGGCTGTGCAGTAGCATTTTAGTTTGATGCAGTCCCATTTGTCAAGTCTTGCTGCTGCTGCTGCTGCTGCTGCTGCTGCTGCTGCTACTACTACTACTACTACTACTACTACTACTGTTATTATTATTATTATTATTTTGTGGTACTGGGGGTTGAACCCAGGGCCTGCGCTTGCATGCTCTGCAAGTGCTGGGCCACTGAGCTGCACCCCCAGCCCATTTTTTTTTTTTTTTGAGACAGGGTCTCGCCAAATTATGCAGACTGCCTCTGGTCTCCAACTTGCCATCCTCCTGCCTCCGCCTCCCAAGCTGCTGGGATTACAGGCATGTGCCACCACGCCCGGCAAGTCTTGCTATTATTTTTTAAGCTGTTGGAGCCCTGTTCAGAAAGGAGCCCTGTTCAGAAAGTCACTGCCTATGCTTATATCTTGAAGCGTTCCCCTATGTTTTCCTCTAGTAGTTCTAAAGATTCAAGTGTAACTTGAAGGTCCTTGATTCATTTTACATTGATATTTTTACAGGGTAAGAGATAGAGATGTAGATCCAGTCATCTACATGTGGATATCTAATTTTCTCGGTATCATTTGTTTAAGAAGTTGTCTTTTCTCTAACGTGTTTTTGGCATCTTAGTAGATAATCGGCTGTAGCTTTGGATGTTTATTTCTGGATTCTCTATTCCATACATGTCTCTTTTTTGTGCTAGTACCACACAGTTTTAGTAGCTTTGTAGTATAATTTGAAGCTGAGTATTGCAATACTTCCAGCATTGCTTTTTTTTCCCCCTCAGGCTTGCTTTGGCTGTTTGGGGTCTATGAACTTCATATGGATTTCAGGATTATTTTTTCTGTTTCTGTGACAAATGTCATTGGAATTTTGATGGGGATTGCATTGAATCCATAGATCACTTTCAGTTATATAGGTAGCTTCACAATATTAATTCTGCTGATTCATGAACATGAAAGGTCTTTCCACCTTCTAGCATCTTTTTCAATTTCTTCAGTGTTTTATATCTTTTTTTTATGGAGGTCTTTAACTTTTTTGTTAGTTTTACTCCTAGATATTTTATTCGTTTTGAGGCTATTGTGAATGAGAGTGATTTCATTATTTCTTTCTCAGTATGTTTGTTATTGGTGTAATAGAAGAGCTACTGAGATTTTATATGTTGATTTTATATCCTGGCAGTTTGCTAAAAGTGATTATTAACTCCAAGAGTTTTCTAACAGAGTCATTAGGTTCTTTAAAGAATAAGATCATATCATCTGCAAATAGGGATAATTTGACTTCTTTATTTCCTATTTGGGTCCCTTTTATTTGTTTCTCTTTCCTTATTGCTCTAAAAATTCAATCACTATATTGAATAAGAGTACAGAGAGTGCACACACTTGTCTCATTCCTGATTCTAGTGGAAATCTTTTCATTTTTTCCCTAGGTAGTATAAAGTTGGCTATGTTTTTGTATGTAGCCTTGGTCATGTTGAGATGTGGTACTCCTATTATAGTTTCTTTAGAGCTTTTATCATGAAGGAATGTCAAATATTGTCAAAGATCTTTTCTGCATCTATTGAGATGAGCATATGACTTTTGTCCTTGATTCTATTTATATGCTGTATTTATTTATTGATTTGCATATGTTGAACCATCTTTGCATCTTGGGAATGAAACCAACTTGATCATGGCATATGATCTTTTTATTATGTTTTTGAATATGTCTTGCAGGTATTTTGAAGACTTTTGTATTTATGTTCATCAAGGGTATTGGTTTATAATTTTCTTTTTTTATTGTTTCCTTTTTGGTTTTGGTATCAGGCTAATTCTGGCTTCATAGAATGGGTTTGGAAGCATTCCTTCCCTTTCTACTTTATGTAATAGTTTGAGGAGCACTGGTTTTAGTTCTCCTTTAAAGTTCTGACAGGAAATCTGTCAATTTCTGGCCTTTCTTAAAATTGGAGACTTTTTATTACTGCATCAGTCTTGTTACTTTATATCTATTTAGTTTTTTTTTAATATCATCTTTGTCTGATTTTGGTAGGTTGTATGGGAATTTATCCATTTCTTCTAGACTTTCCAATATATTGGAGTGCAAGTCTTCAAGATAGTTTCTAATAACCCTCTGGATTTCAATGGTATCTGTTTTAACATTCACCCTTTCATATGTAATTCTATTAATTTTGGTCTTCTATTTTGGGTAATTTGGATAAGAATTTGTCAATCTCATATATTTTCAAGGAGCCAACTCTTTGTTTCATTGATATATTGTATTCTTTTAGACTCTATTTCATTAATTTCATCCCAGATCTTTATTATTTCTTTCCTTTTATTGGTTTTGGGTTTGGCTTGTTATTGTCTTTCTAAGACCTTGAGGTACATTATTAAGTTACTTGAGATCTCCCTGATTTTTAAATGTAGACATTCATAGCTGTAAAATTCCCTTCTAGAACTGCCTTTGCTATATCCCACAGGTTATTAAGTTGTGTTTCCATTTTCATTTGATTCTGGGAATTTTTAAATTTCTCCCACAATTTCTTCAATGACCCACTGATTGATAAAGACTATACTATTCAATGTCTGTGTTTGCATAGTTTCTTCAGTTTTTTTTTGCTGTTGATTTCTAGTTTGATTCCACTATCATCAGATGTAAGAAATTATTTTAATTTTTTATATTTAAGACTTTATGGCCTAAAATATGAACTATTCTTGAGAAGGTTATATGAGCTGCTGAAAAGAATGTGTACTCCGAATTGGTTGGATAGAATATTCTGGTGATATCTGTTAAGACTGTTTGATATATAGTTTAGTTTAACTTTGCAGTTTCTTTGTTGATTTTTTTCATTTGGATGACCTATCCATTGATGAGAGTATTGAAACCACCCACTTTTATTGTATTGAGGCCTATCTGTCCATTTATATCCAGCAGTTTCATTTTTAAAATGAAATTGGGTGTACTAACATTTGGTGAATTTGTATTTCCAATTGTTATATCTTCTTGAAGTATTGTTCTCTTTACCAATATGCAGTCAAATTTATCTCTTCTAAGTTTGGCTTGAAATTTGCTTTGTTGGGTATAGACATTCCTCCTTGCTTCTGGGTTTGATTTGGTTGGAATATCATTTTCCATTCTTTTACTTTCAATCTGTTTATATCTTTCCTGGTGGGGTGGGTGTCTTTCTTGTAGGGAGCAAACAGTTGGGTTTTGTTCTTTAATCCAGTCAGTCATTTTATGTCTTTAAATTGGAGATTTCACAACATTTACATTCAATGTTAAAAATGGAAAAGTATGGATTAATTCTTTTCGTTTTTCTAATGTGTGACTCTTTTTCTAATGTGTGACTCTTTCCTAATTTTCATTTGCATACCTACTCTTCTAGTGGGACTTCTTTTTTTACTATGCTCTCATGGTTGTGTTTATTTTCTTTTTTTTTCCAGTATTGGGAAACTGAACCTTCTTTTTAATTTTTTATCTTGAGACAAGTTCTCAGTTATACAGGCTGCCTCTGGCCTCCAGCTGGTGATCCTCTTGCCTCTGCCTCCCAAGTCACTGGGATTACAGGCATGCACCACAGTGCCTGGCTACTTCCTTCTTCTTTCTATAGTATCCCTTTAAGTATCTTTTGTAGTGCTGACTTATTGGTCATTAACTCTCTTGATGTTTATCTTGGAAGATTTTTATCTCTCCTTTGATTCAGAAGGATAACTTGGCAATTACTTTCTTTCAGGGCTCAACTCATCATTCTGTGTTTTCTTGGATTTTAGAGTTTCTGTTGAAAAAATCTGTTACTCTGATGAGTTTGCCTTTATCGGTGGATTGGTGCTTCTTTTTTGCTGCTTTCAGCATTCTTTCTTTGTTCTGTAATTATGGAATTTTAAACATAGCATGTTGTGCAGGGGTTCTATTCCAGTCATGTGTTTTTGGGGCACAGACTTTGTAATTACTCCTTTTATCTTGTCATCAGTGTACAGTCTGGAGGGGTAAAGGAATGTATGCTGCAGTTCCTTGTAGGTATGGTGCCAAGTCTTTTTGTTGTTTCTCTATGTTTTTACTATAGAGGTGATGACCAAGAACTGGTCTTTAAGTTCTCAGTAGCCATGAATTTTTGGAGCCTCGTCATCAACTTGGGGGTTTTACCTCTCACATTCTTTGAGTTAAATTATTGATTAAAATCTGAGTAGGAGTAAATTGTATGTGAAGCAAAGTGTGTTGACTCTGGGCTGGGCTGGACATACAGCTCAGCAGTAGAGTACTTATAAAATACACCTGAAGTATCATGCTTAATCCTCAGCAACACATTAGAAATGAGAATACAGATGTCAGTGATTGCAACAAATAGCAGTAAACCAGCTATGGAAATATACTAACAACCAAATACCAACTTCATCCATGACTTTCAACAATAACAACAAAAGGAATGCTGGGGACAGAAGTAATATAAACTGGAAAGTTTTAAAAGATGATAAAGAAAAAATAAGAGAGAAGGAAATGGGAAATGGAACACAAAAGGAAGGTTAGAATATTCAGAATGTGAAAAGAGAAAGAGACAGGTGGAAAGTGAAAGCTGTAATTACAAAGAAAGAGTGAGAGTGTGTGAGAGAGAATAAAAGAATTTGACTATTAGGAGAGGAACAGAGAAACAGTAACAATAAAACAAAATATATGTAGAAATAGAAAAAAGAAAGTGTACATGCACACACAACAGTCAGCCAATCAGGAAACAATAATAAAAAGGTCTTAATAAAAGAGAAAGTTAAAGAAGAATATGTTGTCTTCACTGGGGTGATTGTGCAGGCAGAAGTGGATATTCACTTCCTCTCCCAGTCTACACTTCTTTCTGTGTTGTCTCTGGAGAGAGAAAACTCTGGGGGATGTTCACACTTTTCTTGTGTGGCTCACCAGTTGGTCTGTGGGAGAGTTTTCAGACTGGAGCTGATTGGAATAGCTTTATTTCCCTGCTGGCTGGTACACAGTAGCACAGAACCAATGTGCCTTCAGCTGGAAGCCACTCTAGACAGATGAGCTTGATGTACCCCCAGGCAGGACTGATAGACATTTGGATTGCAGGAGGTAGAGGAGCAAACTCTACTGGGTGGAGGGGGCACAGCTGGTTTTTTAATTTCCCCGGGCCCCTATTGTAGTTTTCTTAGGCCCAGTCACTGCATGCAATCACACATAGTTGCTCCATCTCTAGGCCTTCTTAGGTGGCTGCCAGTATTAAAGGAAAAGTGAGCTCCAGTCCTTTCCCAGTCTCTGACCCAAATGCCATTGCATATATGTTTCAGTGAGCTTGTTTTGATGGTATACCTGGAGGTCCACACTGGGCCATAAGGTAGACACTGCCAAGGAAAGTTTGACAATACTTGCTGTGAATTCCAAAGAAAAGAAAAATAAGGGAACTTATTTCCCAAAGCAACAAGCTTGGGGGGAACCATCTCAAGATGACTCTCCATACAGCACCTTACTTGTCATTGAGACATGTAGAACACTTCTCAAACATCACATTATGCAGCTCCCAATCAGCTGAGACTGCCTTTCTGATCTGCATCTGTTTCTGAGTCAACTTTTCCCCATTACATCTTTTCCTCTTCCTTTTTCTATTGTTCTTCCCTTCTACCACACTGCTGGGCTGCTACGGGCCCTGTGCTCATATGCTGCTTTTTGCCCTTTGTGCCAATAACCAGAGACTCTGGTCTCTCCAGGTTTCAGTCTCTCCAGTATTAAACTTCAGTGTGTGCCCTCCATCACTCACCTTGCTGGGCAGCGGTCTTCTGGCTGTTCTAACTCTGAGCTGCTAAGAAGCTGGAAAGAGCTTCTTAGGTTCTGTTCTGCCATCTTGGTTCCTATATTTTTGTGTCTTTATAGACTTCTGCCAAAATAGCTTCAGAATATTCAACTGAAAACAATTAGTAAAAAATAAACTAGTCAATGTAACTATATTGCAAAAGAAAAAATTATAAAATGAGTATTTCTTAGACATTAATTCCAAGGTCTTGATAATTTGAGTCCATGACTGCAACTGTTTTGTGCTCTTTATTTATCTTTGTGGATTTTTGCCCACTTTGAATTTAACTTTTCAATTATTTTCCTTTTGTTTAATATTTCAAATTTATTTTCAGTTCATTACTCCTACTCCTTGGTGTTTATTAAAGTGGAATTGAAACAATAGGATTTATTTGTGTATGTATATATGTGTGTATATATGTATGTATTGAGGTAAGGTCTCACTGTGTAGCCCAGGCTGACCTCTTGCCTCTTCCTGAGTACTGAGATTGGAGTAATAGTACTAAAATAAATAAATAAATAAAAATAAAAATTTGCTATTGCTGAAGGTATATAGTAGTAGGAGTAGGAAGCAGACAAAAGGATTAAGATATACCATAGGTTACATAGTGACAATTATTGAGAAAAATGAGGCAGGTAAGAGAGTTAGAGACTGCTGGAGAGGGATTCTGGATTTTATTACTGTGGGGCTGAATCATAGCCTCACAAAGGCTAGGCCTGTTCTCTACCACTGAGTTGTACCACTGCTTCCCTGCCCCTTTTTTCATTTGAGACAGGGTCTTGCTAAATTGTACAGGCTGCCCCTGGCCTTGAACTTGTGATCCTCCTACCTTAGTTTTCCAAATATATGGGATTACAGGGGTCTGCCATCTACTAGCTGGGTTCCAGGTTTTAAAAAAGGTCTTGGTGGGGTATGTCTCATTGTCAAGGTGACTTTTAAGCAAAAATTTATAGGAAATATGGGTGTGAGCCAGATACTAAAGGAAAGAAGTAACGTGGGAAAAGGAGTAGTGAGTGCAGAAGACAGGCCAAAAGGGCATCCTGGGGTGGAGGCGGGGGGAGGAGGGGAGGAAGAACAAAGCTGCTGGTGCCTAGGCCTGGGGAAGATCAGGAGAAGGCCAGTCAGGTAATGGGAGAGCCAGAGCATGTGGACCCTCACAGGCCATTAGGAGGACTTAGATTTTTCTCACAGTGACATGGGAGACCACCAGGAGGTTCAGAACAGAAATGTGACCAAATATGACATTTTGTATGTGCCACTGTGATGGCTTCTTTGGAAAAAATGTGTAGCAAGGTCAGATGTGGAGAGGTAATGGTGACTTGCACCAAGGTGGTAGTACTGGAAGTGGTGGGTGGTGGTTGGATTATTGATATATTTTGAAGTTAGAATCTACAAGATGTATATATACAAGATATGGGGTATGAGATAAAGAGGAGAGTCAGGAGTGAATAAAAGTTTTTGGCTTGAGTGACTGGAAGGATGGAATTGTATTAATTGAGATGGGGAAGTATATAAGAAGATGAAGTTAAGAGGCAAGATCAGGAGCTCCATTTGGACATGGTAAATTTGATATGCTTATTAGTCATCCAAAATGTTTCTCTATGGGAAAGCATTGTTTTTGAAATTAGGGAAAAACAATGAAAAGGCCTTTTCAAAGGCATTCTATTGTGTACAGTGTTGTTCCAACAGATCCTCTATTGTTGGCTGGAATTGTTCAGTTTCTGTGGCCAAATTGTTTTCAGTCAAACCATCTGGAGCTGGTGTATGCAGGGGGCAACTCTGAGTAACCACAGTGTATGCTTGCTTCTAGGACCACCCTGCTTAGAAGAAAGCCAAAAACAAGAATTAGTGTTGCATTGCCGTCTTGGCTTTTAGGGCCTTGGATTCAACAACCCCTGCCTCTTCCTTAATTCTTTCTGATTTCAGGTACTTCCCTGGAGTTTTAAGGCTCTGGGTTTACCTGGACCCTTAGTACTTCCTGCTCTCTGAGGGTTCCTGTCTATTCATACTAATCCTGGCACCACTATACTGACGTAAATCAATTTACAGTATATTTCTTGAACACCTGTTTTGTGCAAAACACTGTACTGAGCATTTTTGGACAGCAAAGCAGTTCAGATGCGGCACTATCAATCTCAGAGGTTACAGTACTGTAGGGGATGTAAGTATAGATAATGGGGGTGATGAAGACCATTTAGTGGTATGGAAGGGAGTCCAGGGATCTTATTTTTGTAGTAATGACCTAATTTGTCTCGCTAGTTCTAGTACTTTATAGATTTTTCTCAGAGGCTTTGTTGTACTTTTCAACCTCTAAGAAATATTTAGCTTTCTTTTTTCTCATTTTATAGCAGCAGGTACTGTTGTTATTATTGTTAGGTGAACTTTGAGTTGGGTCTGACTCATACTGACCCTGTGTATAACAGAATGAAACATGCCCTGACATGGTGCCATGCACAGGATGTTTTTTATGTTTAAGCCCTTGTTGCAGTCACTGAGTCAACCCATCTAGTTGAGGGTCTTCCGTTTTTTCCATTGACTTGCCACTCTCCCAAATACATAGTCTTTCTACAGGGATTGGTCCCTTCTAACAACATGTCCATTTTGTAAGACACAGTCTAGCCATCTGTGCCTCCAAGGAACACTCTGGTTGCATTTCTAGGACTCATCTGTTCTTCAGGCAGTCCATGTTGTATTCAGTATTCATGTTGAGCACCATAACTCAAATGCATAAATTCTTCTTCTGTCTCCCTTACTCAGTGTCTAGCTTTCACAAGCATATGATGTGACTGAGAATACGATAGCATGAGTCAGGCCTAGTCACCAGCTGCTTTGTCCTCAGTGGGACATATTTACTTTTCAATACTTTAAGCAGGTATTTTATAACAGCTTTCCCTAGTGCAATGTGTCTTTTGATTTCTTGAATGCTGCTTCCATGGGGTGTTGATTGTAGAACCAAGTAAAGCAAAGTTGTGGACAATCTCAATCTTTTCTCCATTTATCATGAAATTGCATACTGACCCAGTTGGAAGGACGTTTGTTGATGTTGAGTCGCAATCCATACTGAAGGCTGTGTTCTTTGATCTTAGTTAGTAAACGTTTCAAATCTTCTTCACTTTCAGCAAGCAGAGTTGTGTCATCTGCATAATGTGGTTTGTTAATGAGTCTTCCTCCAATCCTGATGCCATGTTCTTCATGTAGTCTGGCTAGCTAAGCAGGGTCAGGCCTGGTTAGTGCTTGGATGGGAGACTGCCTGGAATACTGGGTACTGCAGGCTTGGGAAAAGGCCCTCACAACCCACCACCAAAACAATCAGCCATCAAAAATCCCGTAAATGGCAGAGAAGCACTGATACAGTGCTGGGCATGGCACAACGTCAGGTAGCTTTGCGTTTTGTAGTACATAGGGTCTTTATGAGTTGGACCTGACTGGATTGCACATAACAAAGAGAATAATTATTTTAAAATATTTAACAAATAACTACTATAGATGATTCTGTAGTCACATTGTTTGAATAGTAAGGCAATAAAGGCCCAGAGAGTTTCAGTCACTTGCTGAAGGCTGTTAAGGACTTTGTGCAAAGTCAGGCTTGGAGTCTAAACTTGGATTTCTACATCTACTTCCCCAGCTAAAGCATTGTTTCTCTGTGGATCAAGCATTTTCAATTAAATTCAAGGCTGTGTTAGAAACACACGGTCTTGTCATCTTTCCCCTGTGTCTCCAGTCTTCTCCAAGGACTGTCCTTTGTTGATTTAACAAGTAGCAGAAACTATCCATTCATCTCCTCATCCCACCCCCACATTCTCCCTTCCTATCACCCTGCCAGCTCAGTTTTGCAAATAAAGCTCTTGGGCACTGTGTATTCTTTTGGGGGAGCTGGTTGGCAAGTACCCCTTATACTCTAGATTTGGGATTTGATCTGGCTTTGTGAGGAAGTTACTGCTTTTTCCTACTTGCACTTCTGGATCATGGTTATGAACACATTTAAGCTTATGGATACCCATGAGTCAGAGAACTAATTAGGTCAAGAACTGCATTCATGGATCAACTGGTGGGTTATTTCTTGTGTTACTACTGAGCACAATAAGAAACAGTAGCTTTGATATGTAGCCATACCTATTACACATTTACAGGCATTTTTAAGGTCTTGGCAAATATATATACCATAGCCATACGCCCATACAAAAGTTAAACATGCTATCTTCTAATTACCCCTGATGCTTTGCCCAAGTAATGGGTTTTTATGTCCAGGGACATGGCTCTGGTTTTCACACTGAGAGACATAATGGCAGGTATTTCTGCAGAAGATAAAGATCAGGGAGTTACTGTTTGTTTTTATCCTCTATCCTAGGATGATAAGTGGCAGGGAATATGATATTTTTGCTATCCTTGACCATCAACCTTTTCATGCTGTGAGCTGCCTTGTATGTTCTTATCTAGTTATTCTCACAATCTTAAGGTATAAATTACTGGAAGTCTGTGTGGTAAAGGCAGTAACAAAAAATCATGTAGTCATCAGTAATATCATTGCAAAGTATGGCTTCCTCTGTCTATTTCTGTTTATATTCTAGGACATAGGAATAAAAGTATATAATTCATTAGATAACTGAGTTGTGAAAATAGTTCTACTTTTCTTGAAACAGTAATGCAGATTTAGAGACTAGTTTTCATTAGGATTGCTGGGAAGAAATGTCCACAGTGCACCTTTATTATGATTTACTTATAAGCACTATGTATGTTATTGTTGTCGTTAGGTGCTGTTGAGTCAGTGTCCAACTCATACAACCTGATATACAATAGGTGAAACACTATTATTAGTTCTCTGCTATTCATAGTTTTCAATGGCTGATTGTGTTTTTGGGGGGAGTGGGCTACAGTCCTCCTCCCAAACCTACAGCATTTGATGTTCCCAGGCGGTCTCCCATCCAAGTACTAACCAGGTCGACCCTGCTTAGCTTCTGAGATCTGACAGGATTGGATGCCACAGTGGTACAACTGTAGGCTACATGCACTATGTATAAATACCAAATATTTAACCAACCTCATTGCAGGGATTTTAAAATTTAGTACTAGATTTTACATAATGCTGTCTACACAAATGAAGGAAAACTCTCTTAAACATACCTCTTTGTTAAGAAGCTCCGACTAAAGCATGGGTCAAATTATATGTGTTGTTGTTGTTGTTAGGTGCCGTTGAGTCGGTATTGGACTCATAGTGACCCTCTGTACAACAGGGGAAACACTATTGTCAGTGCTTTTCTGCTGTTCATAGAGTTTTCAATGGCAGATTGATCTTTGGGAGGGGGTTGCCAGGTCCTTCTCCCAAAAATTATATATACCAAAACATAATTCCATAGGATAAAATCTCAATACTATATGATAAACTCAGATATGGTAAGTTATATCATCAAATATTAGTATTTTAATGGAGTGGCTATTATCATTTGAAATATCTTTCATGTTTTAGCAGTCACTAATATGATCTCATGCCTGCAGCTGTAGCCCTGTGGCATCCGATCCCATCAGATCTCGGAAGCTAAGCAGGGTTGGGCCTGGTTAGTACCTGAATGGGAGACCGCCTGGGAACACCAGAAGCTGTATGCTTGGGAGAAGGACCTGGCAACCCCCTCCCAAAAATCAATCTGCCATTGAAAGCCCTATGAACAGCAGAGAAGCATTGATAATAGTGTTTCCCCTGTTGTACAGAGGGTCGCTATGAGTTGGATACCGACTTGATGGCACCTAACAACAACAATATGATCTCAGAATGGTTTTCATCTTGTAGATACAAAAGTGAGAGAAAAGGTCTCTATTTTCTAGGAGTTAATAATTAGTCTTTATAGACATGTGTTTGTGATATCAGGAAGATAATAAAACTCATAATCAGGCACTAGATTTTGTGAGGTTGACTTTGGGAGAAATAACACATTAACAAGAAGGATGGACATCATGGCTGAGACTGGAAAGGGCTTTGTGGAGCAGGAAGGTTGTTCAGAGGTTCATACCTCTGGGGCTCTAAAATCCATTGCTGGTTTGATTGCTTAATGGTTTTGGTTATCTGGTGCAATTTATATGTTGTCATAGATAGACACAGTGGAGTTGATTGTCCTACATATGTGCTCTTCTCTACCAAAGAGAGAACACATTCAAGATGACTATTTAAACAATATTTCACATCATCTATCTTTCCTTTTCATGTTACTTTTGGGTTAGGCACTACTACAGAGAATGAAGATAAGCTTCAAATGTAATTTTTTGGTTTAGTCCACTCTCTTGAAATGGAGGTCTACAGCCATACTACTTCAGTGTCTGATCCCATCAGATCTCAGAAGCTAAGCAGGGTTGGGCATGGTTAGTCCTTGGGTGGGAGACCACCTGGGAACACCAGCTTCTGTAAGCTTGGGAGAAGGACCTGGCAGCCCACTCCCAAAGCAATCAGCCATCGAAAACCCTGAATACAGAGAAATACTGACATAGTGCCAGGAATGGCACAATATTGGGGAGGGTTTCATCTGTTTTACACAGGGTAGCTATGAGTCAGACTGTACTTGACAGCACCTAACATCAAGAACTTGAAATGGGTAGGGCACTTTTGTCAGAAGAGTAGTGTGACATAGTCGAAAGAGCAATGAGATTGGGAGTTTGGAGATTGGAGTTGTCTTGGCCCAAAGTTTCTTGAGGGATATTTATCAAGAAACCAAACTTCTCTTACCCTCAGGTACCTCACTGACAATGGAGAAATATGGCATATTACATCTTATGCTGTTGTGAGGATCATATAAGATAATGCAAGTAAAAATTTTTTCTGTGTGGTACTAGGGGATTGACCCCAGGGCCTTGCACATACTTTGCAGGTGCTCTGCCAGTGAGCTGCATCTTCAGCCCCCTTTTTATTTTTCAAATTAAGACAAGGTTTTGCTAAACTACATAGGCTGCCTCTGACCTCAAATGTGTTATCTTCCTACCTCCGCCTCCTGAGTTGCTGCGATTACAGGCATGAGCCACTGTGCCTGGCTTGCAAGTAAAAATATTTTTATAATTTTCTTTCTGATACATGAGGTATTATTCATGCAACTTTAAATAATTTATCATTTTTCTCATCTGTACAAAGAAAGCAAAAATTGTATCTACCTTGGGTTATTTTGCAGCCATGCCACTGTGACATCTAACATCCTGTCTGATCTTGGAAGCTAAGCAGGGCTGGGCCTGGTTAGTAATTGGATGGTAGACCGCCTGGGGACACTGGATGCTGCAGGCTTGGGAGAAAGACCTGGTAACCTACTCTCAAAACAATTAGTAATTGAAAACCCTATGAATAATAGAGAAGCACTGACATAGTGCTGGGCATGGCATAGTGTCGGGGAGTGTTTTGTCGGCTGTACAATGTGGCTATGAATTGGACCCAACTTGATGGCACCTAACAACAACAAATGGAATATAATATGGACAGTCTTCTAGAAAGTGCAGGGCAAGTACTAAATACTCATTAAATCTAAAGAGTACAAGGACAAATAACTTATGAGGTAAAAGACCCCCTGATCTTAAAGCTACCCCTGCCAAAAAAAGTCAAAGACTTTTTCACTCTAGCCAAGAGTTCTTTATGCTCAGTGTTTTTTGAGATCATGGGAGTTCAACCCAGGGCTTTGTGCTTGGATGCTTTGCAAGTTCTGTACCTCTGAGCTTTATCTCCAGCCCATATTTTTACTTTTTATTTTGAGACGAGGTCTTGCTAAATTACACAGGCTGCCTCTGGTCTTGAACTTGTGATCGTCCTGCCTCCATCTCCCAAATTGCTGGGATTACAGCCATGAGCCTTATCCTCAATGTTAAAGATGTCATTTTTGAGTGAAGTTGATTTTCTCTTTCAATCAGTGCTGCTCAGATCAGGAAGGTATACTGGTCAGGTGGTTCTGCTCAGAGATGGACCATTTGAGAGTGGGAATCAGTTATATCAGAGAATCTCAAAGTGTGGTCCAACGTCTGGTCTCCTCTATTCTTCATGCTGTAATACTACAACACCCATACTTCAGTCTATGGCATAAATTAGTAGTTTTATATTGAATTAATAATTATCCTGTTGTGTACAAACCAGACATCATTGGTGTCTCATTGAAAGTTGTGAATTTCTCTCCCGGCACTTTGGGAAGGTTTTCTGAGGATGAAATGGATAGACCTGGAGAATCAGTGGTGAGTGCTTTGATAAAGTGACCTGTGGATCAGAGTTTTTGTAATTCCTTGGATTGGTCCACCTTTAACTATAATTTTCTATGAAGTGGCCAACCAAATGCTGTGTGCATAAATGCTGTGCGTTCTTGTTGAAGAAAACTACTCAGGCTCAAACAGGAAGGACAGAGGAGGTTTATCCAATGGCCTGTATATATTATACTTGCATATTGATCTCAGACCTTACTTTTCTACAGCTGCTTTCTGTTTTGAAGGATGGGAGCACAGATAATTCCTAAAGAAGAAAATCAGTTTTTCTGGAAAACTGAAAGGTTCTAGAAGGTATATAATTTTTCTCTAACTGAAGGTATTTTTTTTTTGCCAGAAAAAACCATCATACTACAGCATGTCCACATCTTCATCCTTTATATCCAAGGATGATGCTTTTAGACTCACAAACTGAAACCCACAGAAGAAGCTGTTAGAAGAGATTGAAGCCTGGTCAGATGTGGTCTGCTATAGCTGGGTCAGTAATGGGCCTATCTGAATTTAGCATCTAGTTGTTAGCCCTTGGGCTATGAGAAGGTGGTTAAGACCACTCACAATACAGTCATTCCTTGGTATCCACAGGAAATTGGTCCCAGGGTTCCCCACATATGCCAGAATCCATATATGCTCAATTCCCTTATATAAGATGTGTAGTATTTGTGTATAACTTGCACACATCCCCTCTCTCTCTCTCTCTCTCTCTCTCTCTCTCTCTCTCTCACACACACACACACACACACACACACACATATAATTTCTTTTTTTGAGGTACTTAGGGGCTGAACCCAGGGCCTTACGCATGCTTCATACGCACTGTACTACTGAGCTACATGCCTAACCCCTTTTAATTTTTTATGTTGAGACAGGGTCTTGGTAAGTTATGCAGGCTGCCTCTGGCCTTGAAACTTGTGATCTTCCTGCCTCTGCCTCCCAAGTCACTGGGATTATAAGAGGGCACCACCACACCTGGCCCCTCCCTTATATTTTTAAATTTTTTGTTTTTGTTTTTTGAACCCAGGGTTGTACTATGTAGCTCAGGCTGGATTGGAACTTACTATGTAGCCCATGTTAGCCTCAAACTCATGAACCTACTGCCTCCCCTCAAATGCTGGGATTATAGGCAAGTGCCACCATGTCCAGAACCCTCCTTTATACATCATATCATTTTTAGATTACTTATAGTACCTAGTGGGATGTAAATGTTCTGTAAATAGTTGTTATACTGTGTTGTTTAGGGGATGACAAAGTCTGTACATGTTCAGTTCAGACACATTTTTGTATTCTAAGTGTTTTGATAGGAGATGAGTTTAATCTCGGGTACATATGGGAGCCTGTGGGAGCCTGCAGGTGTGGAGAGCCAACTGTACTTGGTTACTTTGTTTTTGAGCACACAATAAAACTGCATTTTCTGGTATCTTGTACACGTAGGCACGTGGTGAGTGCTGGCCATTAGCTTGCAGTTTGAGGTATGCTCCTTCCACACCTGACTCTGAGGACTCCTATGACTCTCTGTTCTGCCTTCTCAGTACTGCTGGCTCAGAGTTTAAGCCAAGCGAACTTTGTAAGCTGTGGATTCTGGGCAGCAGAGCCCCATATAGAGGGAACCTGGGTTTCTGAGTCACCAGCTGGAGGTGAGCTGCTTCAATGTTAGGGGAAACGGATTACTATTTCAAGCCTTTAACATTTTGGTGTCATTTGTTACTGTGGTTAGCCTGCCTGCCTAAATACACAGAGGCAGGTGATCATCATTAAGTGGAATATATTCTTTCCTAAAGGGAAAGGAATGTCAAGACTAAATTTAACAATGCATTGTACAAGTGACATAATTGTAGGCTTGTGGTACTCACTAGGTGAGCACAGGAATCAAGGGGATACACCCTGGGTAAAGAAGACTGGTTGGGAGATAATTCAGAGACCCTGGAGCACATGGGACAGTGGCTAAATGAGAAATGAGGGCTTGGGAAACTGGATGGTGGGGAGCAAGAAGAGGAAGGAGGTAGATAGATAAGCTTGGCCACTGTTATAAATTTTAGCTTATTAAAAAAGTCAGAACACTTTTCATGAAAGATCTTTTGGGCTTTAGTGTAGAATGAAATACTGACCTACCTAAAAACTTCCTATCAGGCAAGAGTGCTTTATTCTCTAAGGATGAGCTAAATACATATCTTTCTCTTCAATATATCAAAACTTTTCCAGGTTTGCTATTAAGCAGCTGGATTCTATCCCTCTGAGTATCTCTGGAGAAGGCTGTGGAAATCCACTTCCAAAGCAATCAGCCATTGAAAACCCTATGAGGGTCTCCATGAGTTAGACCCACCTGAGGGCACTTAACAACAATAAGTATTTCTGAAGCAATTGAGAGCTATTTAAAACTCTGTTTCAGTCAAAGCCTAGGACTAACTGATGTTGATGTTAGTTGGCTAATGTCAGCTCAATCAAAAGGCAGAATAAAAAAGAAATGACTATATAAAAGTGTTTCTAAACTAGTATCTATATTGTAGCCAGATATCCCTCTACAGGACTGGGATTTAGCTCAGTTGGTAGAGTGCTGTGCTGCAGTCTCTGAGGTCCCAAGTTCAATTCCCAGCACCGCAAAAATGGGAGAAGGACCTGGCAATCCACTCCCAAGGCAATCCCGAAACAGCCATTGAAAACCCTATGAGGGTCGCTATGAGTCGTATACCGACTCGACGGCACCTAACAACAACAAAAACAACATCCCTCTACAACTATTCCCTTCATCTGGCTCTTCCAACTTTGTCCCTGTAGCGGTTCAGAATCAAGTTTCAGAAAACATAGTCCTTAGCTAAAAATAAAGAGCAGAAAAGAAAGAGGAAAAGTATCTATTCCTTTAATGTTAGCTGATTTCAGGCACATATGTTGGTTGTTAGTTGCTGATATGTTTGTGGTTTTGAGTTCTGTGGTATGATACACATATCTGTCTTACTTACTTAATTATTGAATCTTCTATTTCTATTTGAGGCCCCAACCACCTTTTGCTATCTATCTATAGATTGTGAGCTCTTTGAAGGCAGAGGCATCTTCAACTATAACATTATTCTGACACACAGTACTTACTTATGGCAGGCAATGGGTAAATGCTTATTTAGTGAGCCAGTTATGAATCTTCACCTTTAATTTTTTCACCATGAGAGACCCTATCAACTATTGTCTAAGTGCCATTTTCCCAACAAAAGATTCCTTGGAAAGACAAATTCAGTGAATCTGAGAGCTGAGGTTGATTTTAACACATTCTTCCTAAGTTGAGGAAAGACTACCAGACTGATTTCCATCAGCTACAGTTAGGGATTTGGCATAGGTAAACGCTTTCCATTTATTTATTTATTTATTTTGCTAATGTACATATCCATTTTGCATTTACCATGGAAAAACTCCACTTAGTCTTTAGGGTTATTAGTCAAAAGCAGAGTATACCAGAAAGATATCTATGTTTTATTGATTATGCAAAAGCATTTCTGTGGATCATAACAAATTATGAATAATATTGCAAAGAATGGGAATAGCTGAGCACTTAATTGTACTCATGAGGAATCTGTATGTGGACCAGGAGGCAGTCGTTCGGACAGAAAAAGGAAACACTGCCTGGTTTAAAGTCAAGAAAGGGTGTATCAGGGCTGTATCCTTTCACTGTACCTCTTCAGTCTCTATGGTGAGAAAATAACCTGAGAAGGTGGACTTTATGAAGAACATGGCATCATGATTGGAGGAAGACTCATTAACAACCTGTGTTATGCAGATGACACAACTCTACTTGCTGAAAGTGAAGAGGATTTGAAACATTTGCTGATGAAGATCAAAGAACACAGCCTTCAGTATGGATTTCACCTCAATGTCAACCAAACAAAAATCCTTACAAATGGGTCAGTATGCAACTTCATGATAAATGGAGAAAAGATTGAGATTGTCCAAGATTTTGCTTTACTTGGTTCTATAATCAACACCCACAGAAGCAGCAGTTAAGAAAACAAAAGATGCATTACATTGGGAAAAGCTGTTGCAAAAGATCTCTTCAAAGTGTTGAGAACTAAAGATGTCACATTGAAGAGGAAGGTGTGTTCAACTCATGCCATGGTACTTTCTTTGGCATCATATGGTTGTGAAAACTGGATGTTGAGTATGGGAGACAGGAGAAGATTAATGCTTTTGAATTATGGTGCTGGAGATGATTATTGAATATACCATGGACTACCAAAAGAATGCCTACAGCCGTATATACCACTGTGGCATCCAATCCCATCAGATCTCAGAAACTAAGTAGGATCAAGCCTGGTTAGTACTTGGATAGGAGACCACCTGGGAGCACCAGGTGCTGTAGGCTTGGGAGAAGGACCCAGCAACCCACTCCCAAACAACAGCCATTGAAAACCCTGTGTATAGCAAAGAAGCACTAAAAGTACTATTTTGTCTGTTGTATGTAAGGTGGCTATGAGTTGGACATCAACTCGATGGCACCTAATGACAACCACCACCACCACCACCACCAAAAGAACAGATCAGTCCTAGAAATGCAACCAGAGTGTTCCTTGGAAGTAAGGATGGCTAGACTGTGTCTTACATATTTTGGACATGTTGTTAGAAGGGACCAATCCACAAAAAAGGACACTATGTTTGGGAGAGTGGCAATTCAATGGAAAAAAAAGGAAGACCCTCAAGTAGATGGATTGATAGAGTGACAGCAACAATGAGCTTAAACACAAAAAAGATGGTGTGCCTGGCATAGAATCAGGGCTGTTTTGTTCTATTGTACGTAGGGTTGGTATGAGCTGGTCCTGACTCAATAGCCCCTAACAACAACAACAACATTTGGGGTGTAATGAGTCATTCAGTTGTATGGAGTGCATTGAAGATGTTCTCTGGGCTTTCTAACCTCTACATCCTTAGCTTCTGTTGTGACCTTGTCCTCATCTCATTTTCTGTGAGTCTTTCTGTTTTATTCCATGTTTCTCAAGTTAGGCTACACCAGAGTGTCAGGCAGAATATTGTCAGCTTCAAGTAAAAAGGAAACCAGTGACAAGTGGTGTAAACCATCTGGACATTTTTATTATGTCAAATGATAAGTTTATAGGTAGGGTTTTGCAGAGTTAGTTCATCTGAAGGCTCCACCAAGTGAAGGACCTGGGTTATTTCTGTCTTCTGCTCTTCCTGTCTTTCTGAGCATATTTGCTTTTGTTCTCAGACAGACATCTTTTTGTGGTTGCCATAAAGCTGTAGCAGCTCCAAGCATCACGTCTTCATCAGCCATGAGAACAGAAAAATGGGCTTTTTTTTTTTCTTGAACCTTTGGTTTTAAGAAGAAGAAAATCATTTCCAAAAATATCTTTACTTGTCTCCCTTAATCTTATTGGTTCAAGCTTGGCCACCTTAAACTGGAGGAGAATTTGAATTACTGTGACTGGCTTTGATTCATTAATATTTACCTTTGGAAATGAAGACCGGCTCTGCTGCCTTTGAAACCTAAAATTAGAGTTGTGTTATCAAGGAGGAAGGACAATGGCTGTCACAAGAAGTAGAAGGGATATAATCATAGGCTCTTTAGGACAACTTTGACTTTAGGAATAGAAGTGGTGATCATACAGGGGTATGGTGCCTGGAAACCCCTGTGTCTTATCATACTTCTGTAGTTTCTCTCTCTTGGACCTCATCACACTGTTGAAAAATGATGTTTGGGAGATGACTTTCCTTAGTGATGGACATGAAGTCTCACCGTGAGCCTTAGGATTCCTTAGTGGGCAGTTACAGGTTCGTTCTTCTCTTTCTTCTCTCCTCTCTCTCCACTTTCTCTGTGCTCTCATGCTCTCTCTCTCTCCTCACTTACTTACTTAAACTTTATTAAATTTAAATAAAGCAGCAATTCTGAAATAGGAAACCAACTTTGCTCTTCCCCCATGTGTATTCCACCATCTTGAGGGGTCACTGATAGACTCTTACTGTTTATCCTTCTAGCCATTATAATGGAAGGTTTTAAAAAATAACACAATCAGGACATGCTTAGGGGAAGAGCTGACATCTTTGTAGTTAAAGCTATAGCCTGTGCTCTTCTGAGTGATGTTTCCCAGGATTCTCTAATCCCACCTGGTATAGGGCATGCAGGGCAAGCCTAGACCACATTTGGGAATGCCAGAACTGGACCAGAGGGTATCAGTCATGACTATGGCATAGTAGTTATTCAACTTCAAGGTGCCAATGATGAATTTTTCCAGGACATTGAACCCATTTAAAAAAATACATATTAGTGTTGTTATAAACCAGTGAACATCATTCATAATAGTGATATTGCCCTTGAAATCCGTTAATCCTGCCATCAAAGAATGATATGCTAGAGAATTTGCTGTTCTTCACTTCACCTTGGGCTATTAACTAACAAATCAGTTATTAGCTGGTGGTAATGATCAATTTTCAAGAGATGATTGCTTAAATATTGCCCACCTTGGAAAGAGAATTATTACTCAACCGAGAACTGAACTCTCATTTTCAATTCAGTAGAGCTAATGGTCTTACCTCACTCCGCTGTGTCTCCATCTCTAGCACTCACACTCGACCCCCTTGCCTCATCTGCTCTTGTCCTTCCTGTGAGCAGTGTGGTCACCACATGGTTACATAACTGCTTCCCTCTCGGCCCCAGTGACTGGAGTCCAGGAAAAGTTCCATATTTAATATTTATTCACCAAGCTGTGGTGGATGAAGACAGATGGTAATGAAATCAGTCTTGCTGAGAGTGACCACAGTGATAATAGATTCTTTATAATGTCCAGGAATTCTGGACTCTTTGTCTCTGCTTAAATGCATGTTGGCGCCAACTCTGTCATCTTATGTTTTAGTATTCCTGTCATCCTCCTGACCTCTCCTCAGACCAGAGCAGGCAAGCAGTACTCGAGGCATCAATCTGTCTTTCTTCTCACATAAATGCTTTAAACACCTACAGCCACAAATGACTCATGAGTTGAGATTTTTTTCAGAAAAGGGAAAATAGGGAAATGAAGGTGTGCCTTCAGAGCTGGAGGAAAGGATGGCACTTGTGTGAGAGCTGATTTCATTTGTGCTGCCCATTGCCTATCACTGGTTTGTCTGAACAGCTCTGGTTACCCAGCTGGGCTGGCTGGAGATTGCAGAATTCCTCCTCTCCAGCATCACTTTATTGGGCTGGAATGAAACTAGGGGAGAGACAACCAGCTCTCTCCAATGATGACAAAGAGGGAGAGAGGGGAAAGGGGAAATGTAAAATGAAGCTGCCTTGGCCAAGAATCATGCCCTGTCATATGAGTAAACTCAGAGCTGATTGCACTACAGATAGCCACATCCTGGGTCAGGCGGAGCTCTTCTGAGCAATCTGGCAGCCCTTTTTAGTAATAAGAGGTAAATCATTCTGATGGTCCTTGCTATTTAAAACATTAATCATGTTGAATTCCTTTGTTATTCTGGGGTCTGGATCAAGTGTAATTCTATTGGAATTCCATTGTAATCTAATATTAATTAATCTCTGTGTAATATAGAGTGGTGCCAAAAATCTTTCTCTGCATGTGTTTGTGTATACATCAGTTATTTTGTTAGTGCCTAACTCTAGCTAGGGATCCTTCTCTCTGTCTCTCTGTCTCTTTCTCTGTGTCTGTCTGTCTTGGAAATGGCTATTTTCTTTGGGTAGGAACTAGGACATGTGACATGTTATGGAAGATCTTGTTACTAAAGCATTTTAAGAGGTGGAGGATGGTGGGGATGATGATAGGGCTGCTTACAGTCTCCTTGAGGAGCCAAAAAGCTGGGGTTCAAACTCTAGTTCTGCTACTTACTAGCTGTATCACTTTTGGGCAAGTTAGTTTCTTTGTCTGTAAAGTAGACATTACAATGGTTCCTACTACCTGAGATTTTTGTGAAGATTAAGTGACAACCAATTCTCTCCACTGATGACAAGGCTGCCTTGGGAAGGGATGAACTTGATGGGACAGATAGTCCTCAGTGACACTGCAGAAGTTGTTCTTCCAGGATACAGAGTGTCAGGGGAGATTATTGTACTGTCACTTCCAACTTGAAGATTTCGAGTGTTTGCAGTAGAAACCATGTGTTCTTGGCTCCAGGAAACACCTGCCTGCCTCTTGGTTCTTCTCAGAATATGCCTGAGCAACAGTAGAAGGTCAGAGGCTGAGATTCTTGGCTTTCCAGTGGTAAATAATGAATGCTGCACCAGCTGCCGGCATACTCTGAAACCTTCTGTGCTGAGATGCAGAAGGAAAGAAAAAAATTCAATAAAAAATACTGAATATGCATTTATCTGTCCTGTCATCTTTAAATAGCTCCCTTTAGGTTTCAAAAAAAGGTAGCTGTATCCTCTCTCCTGGATGGCTGTCTGCATCCTGCCACAAAACTGGGATCCTGGCCCTAGATTTTGACCTGGTATAAAAAAACAATATATTTTTATGACCTGGTAACAGTCACATTTCTACACCATAAAATATTAAAGAAGGCATGACAGTGCCTTTAAGATCTTTGAGGCAGGTGCTATCAAAATGTGCCCCTTTATTATTTATTTATTTGACTTTTTCTGTAGTGAAGCTTAAATGCTTTTCAGGCCAAATAATTAAATTCCATTATGGAAAGTGGGGATTGTTGGGAAAATGTATTCACTCTTGCTATTAGACCCTTCAGTTCCCAAGGGAACTTTATGGAGGGAATAAAAAAAAATCTGGCTTATGTTTATGTGGCAGATATGCAGTATGACATATATTGGGCTGCAGGAGTGATGCTACCAAAATCCAAATGTAGAGGGGCTGTTATCCAGCAATCTCCTAAAGCAGGGGCCTGTGTAAAGTTCAGCTCATTGCCTATTTTTGTATATCCTATGAGGAGAATATGGCTTTCATATTCTAATATTTCATATTCTGTTTCATATTCATATTCATATTTCATATTAGAATATTTCATATTCTAAATGGTTAAAAAATCAAAAGAAGAATATTTTGTACCATGAGAAAAGTATATAAAGTAAAAATTTCATGGTCCATAAAAATTTTTAATGTGAACATAGCCACACCCACTTGTTTACATATGGTCTATGGCTGCTTTTGCACTATTTCAAGTTGAGTGCTTGTGACAGAGACCATATGGCCGCAAAGCCAAAACATTTCCTATCTAGCCCTTTACAGGAAAAGTTTCCTGACCCTTGTTCTAGAGGAATTTGACCTACAGCTTTGGGAAAGATATGGCATTGGGGGTAGAAGAGTTGAGTTTTCTGTGTTGTTGATGTATTGGGATACTGACTTTTGACGAATCTGATTATTTTCTGAAATGGACAGATAGGCAGGTTAAGGGACAAGGACAGGTACACCTTAAAGTAGATTTTGGACTCCAGAAGCTGCTCTCCCAAATATACCTCCTGGCTGATCCTGTAGATTCTGGGTGACATCCTTTCCCTCCCTCTCAGTGCCTCCGATGTCTTTTACTTCTTAGCACTTCCACTGCCACCAACAAAGTCTGTGGTATAACCATCTCCTTTTGTCTTTGGGAAGAGCCTTCTAAGTAGTCTGTTTCTATTGTTGTTGTTGTTAGGTGCCATTGAGTCAGTGTCTGATTCATAGGGACCCTATGTACAACAGGTGAAACATTATTGTCGTACTTCTCTGCTATTCATAGGGTTTTCAATTGCTGATTGTTTTTTTGGGAGTGGGTTGCTGAGTCCTTCTCCCAAGCCTGCAGCACCTGGTGTTCCCAGGAGGTCTGCCATCCATGTACTAACCATGTCCAACCCTGCTTAGCTTCCAAGATCAGACGCTACAGTGGTATGGCTACAGGCTGTTTCTGTAGTTGTCCAATAACCAGTTCGTCTCCCTTATAATGGCTGCATTGATACTTTAAAAAGCAAAACAGATTTTTGCATGGATATATTCCATACTTCATTCACATCTCTGTTCAAATGATATCCCCCATGAAAGGCTTCCTTTGTTAAGTCTTTCTTCAGTACCACCCCCACCACCCCCCGCGCCCCATTACTGTTGATTTTATTAAATCCTGTTTGTTGCTGTCCCAGCATTTGTCATTGCCTTACATTATCTGATTTGGTTTACTGGATTACACTTGGTTTTCCCCAAGTGTAATCCAGGCCCTTAAGAGTAGGCACCTGAATTGTCTTATTCATCAAGATATTTCCAGAAACTCACTTGATTACTCAAGAAAAGTTTAAGTGAATGAATGAGTGGATCAGCTCTCCTGACAGTTCTTTCAGTGTTGGCATCACATTCTGCCTGCCTTTTGTTTCCCGCCGGGTGTGATGACTTTTTCAACTTTCATATACTTTCTCTTAAGGAGACCTGTAGCTAGTAGGGGATGCAGACATTAAACACTTCTAGGTGTTCAACATTGTAGCCATCCACATCCTTCCTCTTGGATCCTGTTCTCTTGGAAGGCTAGCCTGGCTATTTTAAACTAACCCCCTGAAGGTTAGAAAAAGCTTCCTGTGTATAGTAGACACTCTCAGGCTCCACTTAGATCCCCTGGGATCATGTCATGCTCCTTTCCCTAATAGTTGTTTTTGCTTTTAAGACCTGTCTCTGTCACTGTCTTTGAAGGATGCCCTTTGGCTATGGTAGTGGCTTTATCCAAACTCTCAGATAAGTGGACATGCCTGCAGCCTAACTGACAGTGGCTACTTTTAGTGAACAATGAACTAACTTCTAGAGGAGTGTGAAAGCCCAGCCTCCTAGCCTCTAGTGGAGGCACCTTGGCAGCACCTCCCTTACATTCTAGAGTTCCCTGAGGAGTCACCTGAAACTACTCTATGGGAATTTGCCAGAAATCAAGCATGTGCTTCCTTTCTCCCTCTTCCTTTGTGGCAAGGCCTGTGTTTAATACAGGTTTTTAGTGGGTAGGTGGAAAGGGGCATAAAACAGGAGGACATTGAAGAACCCTGCAAATTGAACCGTGCAGGTGATTTATGACTTTTACAATGTTATGCTTGTTCTTAGTAAAGAAATCATGTAAAAAGAGGAGCCAGGAATGCTCTTATGTGGGCAGTGAGTGTGAGAAAAATGTAAGCATATATTTGGTTTTATAGACTGAGCACGAGTCATGGAAGGAGAAAGGATGAATTTACATTTAGAAAGTTATATTTTAAGGTCTGTTCTGGCAGATGTGCTAAGGTCCCTTGTAGCCATCGCCAACATGCCACCAATCCTTTTTATCTCCCCCACACTGGCAGCTTATTTAAGATCATCATGCCCAAAATGACATGTTTTTTGTCCTCCACCAGATGGTTCAATTAGTGAAGATTCTGAAAAAGCCAACCAGAACATTCTTTTGGCCCCATCTATGCAATCCAGCCGATCCTTCAAAGCTGGGTGGGGATTGTGAGAGCAACAGATTTACCCAGCCCCAAGGCATCAGGGCTATTACTTTTTGATGGGCTCTTGGAGGGATGGAGAAGGCTGCCAATGTGGCTGATACACTGGACACTGCCAGACCAGGAGATAATGGGGAGAAGAGCCTTCTTTGTGTTGGACTGTTGGGAATGAATGCCCTGTTAAGGAGTAATGGAAGACTACTTTCCATGGTTTCCCTGCTATGACTCTCTCAAAGTTGTGCAGTCACTTTGATTTCATTTCCCCACTATCTTGGTGCTACCTGGATGCCTTTACTTGAGTGATACATGGAATTAGTTCCAAGTTTCTTCCCTTGCAATTAGCATATTAATGTGGCAGATTGATAATGCTAGAAGGATGGATGCTTGAGCACACAGGCTGCCGTGTTGAGGGCTCCAACAAGCTGCCTCTTTTTTGAGTGAATCTCAGCACATTGGCACCAAGTCACAGGATTTACAATGTAAAAGGCACTCTCTAGTTTAGCTTCCTTATGTACCTGGAGCAAGGGTGGGCTTCACTTGATGCCATGACGAGGTTCAAGGGAGGCTTGTCAGGCCATAAATCGGAGACTGAATACTATAATTTTTTATTACTATCTCATATTTTCAAGAAGGCAAGGTGGTGGTGGTAAGAAAAATAAGAATCTTTACTTTTGGACCAATAGGATTGGGTTCAAAATGTTGACCTTAACTAGTAGGTGTAATTTAGGTCAAAATTTCAAGCATTAGTTTCTTCAGTTTTAAAAACAGAGATGGAAATAAGTTCTTCACAGAAGAATGAAATTATAAAACAATATGCAGAAAAGGTTTAATACAGAGTTGGCCCATAGCAAAGGCTATACAAATATTCTCACTCCCTTTCTTTTCTCCAAAGATACATAGCTAAGTAATGGCAAATCTTATCTCTAGTTCTTTTGACTTCTGGTTTGGTATTCCTTCTACCCACTTTCACTGATACCTTGTTTCCTACTTACTCTGAACATTTTTCTTCCTGTGATTGGGTTGGTGAATAGTCTGATTATAAACTGTTGGAAATTAGGACTATAAAGTGGGAATTAAAAATTACCAACTGCTAGGTGTGGGGCACATGTCTGTAATCCTAACAGTCAGGTGGTTAAGGCTGGAGGATTTTGAGTTCCAGACCAGTGTGGACTACCTAGTGAGTTCTAGCACAAGCCTGGCTATATAGTAAGACTCTTTTTCAAAATACAAACAAAAAACAAAACAAAATTAACGCCAATCAAGATTCATAGAATGTAGTAGGATTTTTAAGAAGAAAATGAGGAAATGGGGTGGTTTATATCAGATGTAGAGTAATAAGAATGGTTGATAAAGGTAGAATTGGTATTGATTATTTAATAAATTCAAAATACACTTATTGTACCTGCATTAAGTGGGCACCAAAATTGACTCAAAGCTGAGTAAAACAGATGCTGTTCTTGTGCTCACCAAGTTACTCAGAATGGAGTTAAGGCAGAGCTGTTCTTTAAACACTGACTGACCTGAACTCCCTTACAGTTTGAGAAATATACAGGTAGCCATAGGTTGAATAAAAGGAAGCTCTAGTAAACAGTTTGTAATTAGAATATGGGACTCACAGCGATAGTAAAAACTGAAAATACAGTTTTAAAGAATACTTGGGGAAAAGCTTTGATAATGGATGGGTAATCAGTTATAAGAGGCAAGAAAGACTTTTGGGGGATGTTCCCAACCTCGGAGGTTGATGTCAAAGAAGGTAACTGCCTCCATAGTGATTCTTTTAGCAATGTTAGCAATGTTAGGTGCCATCAAGTTGGGTCGACTCACAGTGACACTATTAGGGTTTTCAATGGCTGATTGCTTCAGGGTTGCTTCGGGAGTGGATTGCCACATCCTTCTCCTATTTTGCGGTGCTAGGGATCGAACCTGGGACCTCAGAGAGTACAGAGCAGCACTCTACCCACTGAGCTAAACCCCAGCCCCTCTTTTAGCAATAGGGTAGAGTAATTCTAGCCTGTACTAGTGAGTATACTCTAAGCACCAAGTCTTGTCCTAACAGCTTTAAATACACTGTCTCAGACTTCAGAGAATTGGATAGTCAGTTTTAATATCACCCTCAGTTTTGTGGACGAAGAAACTGGGATGCTAAGAGAGGTTGATCAAAAAGATCCAGGGTCAGCTTTAGGGTCCAGCTTTGGGCAGTCTGACTTTCAGGGCATTGAAACACTTCTCAGTTTGCTTTGAAGTGATAGCTAGCTGGTATGCTCAGCTCTGTGGTCACAACTATGTCTACTTGGGCAATAACTGATTGTGATTCAGTTTCTTCACCTGTAAAATGGGTTCTATCCCAGGGTTGTGCTAAAGCAGCAAATGAGATAGTACTAATAAAAGTTGATCTGCCAGACAGTAGAGTGACAAATTGTCCTGGTTTTTCCAGGACTTCCCCATTTTTAGCACTGTAAATCCTGCAGCCTCAAACACCCTTCAGTTCCAGGCAAATTAGGACAGTTGGTCACCTCCATGGCAAGTCTCACAGTGTTAATAGATTTTGGAGAACAGGAAGCAGCTTTCAGGAGGCAAATGCATTGCAGCTGCTGTGGAAGCCACTGCCAACTGTAGTGGGCTGAAAGGCTTCAGGGCAAGTCTCCCTATTAACGCCTGTGAGAAAAGTGGGGGAGTTAGACCAATGTTTGGGAAATGGGGTACTTGCCCAAGTGTGGCACTAATGCTTTGTGTCTATAGCTCTCAATGCACAGATGTTTCAGGGGCACTCAGAGCCTGGGGGAGAGTTTCTGAGTTCAAAGACAGGAAGAGGAAAGGTCTAGGTGGCAAATGTAGCCACCCTTGGCATCCTGAGTTATATCTTTTCCTCTTTTAGAGAACAGATTTTGGTGAGTTTGAATCTGCATTTGTCATTGACTAAATATATGATATTGGGCAATCTATTTCACTGCATTAATCCTTAGTCACTGCATTCATGAAAAGGAAATGATGATAATCCTAACCTGCAGTATGGTTAGGATTGAATAAGAAATTATGCTTTGCATGAAGGAAACAATCAGTAATTGTGACTGCTGTTGTTATTACTATTCCTTCTATATTAGTTGTTATATTAGGGTAGGGTTGCCAGATTTTGCAATTAAAAGTATAAGATGCCCTGTTAAATGTGAATTTCAAATAAATGATAAATAGTGCTCAGGACATAATTATACTGAAAATTACTCATTGTTTATCTGAAATTGACATTTACTGGTGCATTCTGCATTTTATATGGCAGCTCTGTAGTTATGTTGATTTTTCCAGATCTGAGGGGTCTTCCAAGACACAGGACTTTCAGGCTAAAAGTGGAAAAGTCACAAGCAGATGGCTATGATTGCTCATGCTGTTAAGGCAGCAGTCTGACAGCTTTTTAGAAAGTCAGATTTGAAACTCAACTGATGGTTACAGGTATTTTTTCCTCTAAATACATGCCCACATGAATGCAATGCTTTGCATACCTTTTCAGGTATTTCCTGGACCCTTTGAAGACTATCCATGAATTCCTGGTTAAGGATATAGGATATGAAAAATTGTCCATGTTTTGCAATTTTGAATTTTTAAGATTTGTAGAAACCCTCAAGTCTGATGCTATAGGAGCAGTTATGTAGTTAATAGGAAAAAAAAAGGTTAAATCAAGACATCATAAAAAATACATTTATACATTCTAGTTTAACCTAAGACACACAAAATATATGCTCATTTATTCATCATTTGATGTCTGGCCAAGTATCTGATGATTGAAGTACCTGGCCTTTCTTGTACATGGCCCTATGAGATACATTATCTTTGAATTCTAACTCTTAAGAAGGAGGTTACAGCACCAATTTAAAAGAAACTTGGAGCACTAAAAGCTTGAAAAAAAAGTGCAGATTTGATTGAAGTGGTAATGGAGACATCCTCCCTCCACACACAATTCTTTGTTGTATTGTTGTTGTTAGGTGCTGTCGAGTCGGGTCTGACTCATAGCGACCCTACATACAACAGATGACACATTCCCTGACACGGTGCCATGCCCAGCACTATTGCCAGTACTTCTCTGCTATTCGTAGTGTTTTCAATGGTGAATTGTTTGGGGAGTGGATTGCGAGGTCCTTCTCCCTAGCTTGCAGCCCTGGTATTCCCAGGCAGTCTCCCATCCAAAGATTAATAAGATTGACCCAGTTTAGCTTCCAAAATCAGGCGGGATTGGATGCCAGGGTGCTATGGCTGAAGACAGATAATTCTTTAGAAGACAAATTTTCAGATTAGTGAGAAGAAAGAGTCTCAAGTGAATTGAACACTTGATAGGTTTAGACTCAGCATGAGCACATTATTTGAAGGTTCAGAGGACCTGAAATTACTTGAGTAGGTAATGTAGCTGACTTTAAGACTCTAGGCCTCAAAAGGGTAGCATGAAATATTGTGGGCCTAGTCAGAAGCTTATATTCTAATATATCAACAAAGAGGTAACAAATGCTGAACAAGACCTTGGTCTTCGTAGTTTTGTCTGTTGGCTCTGTCCTAACTATTTGCTTCCACTAGCTGACCTGACTTGCATAATCTCTTTTCTTCTGCTTGCCTCCTTCCTGTTCTCTGGAATAACTGTCAGCTGGCCTTGTAAAATTTCTTTGTTGCATACCTTTTTTGTATTGGCCTTCATTTCCTTTGAGCACAAAGAAACTCTGGCTGTCCCTTATTGGCAGTGAAGGGCAAATCTGTATTTACATTGGATCAAGCAGAGTCTGGACTGGCCATGTGCTGGTTCCATGTCCTACGTTTTAATGTATGTTCTATAGATGAAATCACTCGGCAGTTGTTTGTTTAGCTGGTTTCATTATTCAGGTTCTGAATTCTCAGAGTGCCTGGGCTATTTTCCATTAATAATAAGGATTATTATTTTAACAGCTAACCCCTTGTCAAGTTCTTACTATGAACAGATACTAGACACTTTCTATACATGATCTCATTGAATATTTCTAACAAAACAGTGAATGCATACTATTATTTTGAGGTAGCTGAGGCCTCCTAACATTAACTGAAAAGCTGATAAAGACCAGAGCCAGGATTTGATTGTGGTTGGTCCCACATTAAAGCTGATGCTCTTGATCAGGTGGAAAATAGCCTTGTGAGCTTCAAGAAGAGTATATATTTGTACCTTGTGATAGAGAAATTACAAGGAATATCTTGCCACCCATTCTGCAGATGTGCCTGAGCTGAACTCTTACTGTCAGCTAAGAAGCTATCAACTGGGCTCATCCAGTATGTGAGGAATGCAGGATTACTGCTTCTCCCCAGGATCACAGTGTCCTGGTCAGAGCAACCGAGAGAAACTTCAGAACATTTTGAGACTCAAGAAGCTGTAAAATCCAAGCCTTTTTAGGCCAAGGATATGGCAGCCATAGGGACAAAGCAAATAGAAATGGCAGTCTGAGAAAACCCACCCAGAAGCATGAGAGAATTTTTTTTTTGAGGGAGCATGCTTGTGGTTTACTAGAGCATTTTGAAATTGTAGCATCTTTCAATTTCATGTATTAAAGTAGTAGTATGGTCTTTTTCATTTAAAAACAGCCCAAGACCTCACTTCCCTATTGGAGTAGAAATTTAATCTTGCTTAATTCTTTGGACCATCTCTTCTTCCATCCTCAGAAGGGTTAAGGGGGTCTGCAATAGAGTGGAGGGACTCAGGAAGGCCCTAGGGCATACCAGTGTGCCTTCTTTACTGAGATGCCCATTAACCAAGTCTGCTGGTGTGGTTCCTGCTGTGCTGCTTTTGTGCCACAACTGGAACAATATCATTGTCAAAGCAGCAAACTACACAGCCAGTGCTTGCTGAAGCCTTGCCATCTGTCTGTAATACTACCAGTTAGCCTCCTTGGGTCTCTGTTCTCTGGGGCTCCAAAGGCCTCATGTCTTCTCTCTTAGCCTTTGGACATCTCCTCCTTAATCTTGAGAGAATTGCTGTCTTTCCTTGCTCCTACTGGAGAATTTGCTCTAATCTGCAGCCCTCTGCTCCTATCTCTTTAGGACTCCTGGCACACTCTCCTCTGTAGGTTAAGGCAGAGAATTGCAAATTTGAATGCCTACGGAGACCAAGTAGGAGTGGAAGTGAGCCGAGCAGTTGAGCAGGGGCTTGGCACATTCAAGAGCACTTGGTTTGTCTAAAGAGGACTGCTATCCAGTTCTGGCTTATGTCCCTCATGTTGCCCTGTGTTGCTGGATTTTGTGATTTTTCAAGAAGAAAACAGAAATCTAGATTTTTGAGTAATCTCATTTGGGTCAAATGTTGGCTTAAACATTTACAATTACTCCAGGTAAGCCAGAGTGAAATATGTGTGAGCTAATATGTTGCCATCTCCAGTGTGGACTTTTGAGGACAAAAGCCAAGGAAGAAAACATTTTATAGTTATAAACCTTCCCTTGGGTGAGGAAGCACAGAGCTTGACACCCAAGTAGACACAGAAAAAAAGGGAAAAGGAAAAGACCAGAAGGAAAAACACATAAAGGAATTTCTCAGAAAACGTCCTGCTAAAAACATGCTGCTTTGACTTACGATGTCCGCTTTTCAGAAAAGGAAGCTCTTTTATGCTTTAGACTTGGCTTTTCTCAAATTAGCTACCTGGAAATTAGCAGAGTGACCTACTTTTGGTACAGTGTAAATTCCAAGTCTTGGTCTTGAGTGATATTATCAACACAGAAAGAATTGGTATCTGTTGGATGCTAAAGTCAACATTATATTTTATATTGTTGGAGTTAAGATTTTCTGGCATTTATTTGGTTCATTCCTAGCTTTTGGTGCAATTTTTTGCTTATTCTGTTTTTCAGAGAGTATTGTCAACTTCAGAGACATTTTACACGGATGTGCTAGTGATCCAAATGATGACAAGTGTAGGAGGGTGTATATAACCAATTTCTACCACATCTATGATTAGTAATAGCTTAAATGTATTACGCACTCTTGTCAGTACAGTATCTAATTCAAACTGGTTAAATAGAAAAGGGATTCCTGTGGAATAGTAAAGAACTTTCTCTCTCCTGTGGTATGCTTCAGGAGTGACAGTGGTCCAAAGGCTGAATTGATATTATGAGGACTTGGTTTCTTTCCATTTCTCAGCTTTGCCTCTTGCCATGCTGGCTTCATTCCCAGGGACCTTGTGATGGTCATAGAAGCTCTAGACTGAAATTCTTCTTGTTGCTAGCAGACCCAGGGGGAAAACATGATGCATTTTGTTTTTTTCAGTATAAGGAGGTTGAATCCAGGGCCTCTCACGTACTAGGCAAGTGTTCAACCACTGAGCTGCACCCACAGCCCATTTTTTATTTTGAGACAAGATCTTGCTAGGTTGTGCAGGGTGCCTCTGGCCTTGAACTACTGATCTTCCTGCCTTGACCTTGTGGGTCACTGGCATTATAGGCAGGTACCATGGTGCCTGGCAACATGATGTCTTCCTTCCATCAGGCCCAGAAAAAGCTGCTATGGTTTTGATTAGGTTACAAGCCCGTCTCCCAACTGATTGTTTAGGTTGGAGAGTGCAGTTTTTTGATTGGCTAAGCTCAAGTTAACATTAGTGCCCCCTCTGCACCCTCCGATCACAGCCTGGAATAGAATCAACTCTCACAAAGCAAATGAATTGAGAGTTGGATGCTAATGAGAAAAGTTGGGATGCTGTTACTAGGAGAAGAATGTATAGCTGTTAGATGGAGAAGTGATAGATATCTGTGCTAAACACATACTCAGGGAGTGTATGGTTTCATCACTATATTCCTAATGGACTGGATCCTCTTCAGAGTTCCCAACTAATGTGCTGGCGGTGAGTGATGTTAACTTTGTGTAATGGAGATAGGGCTTTTGGAAGTCATACCTGAGGAAGAAAGTAGAATAATGTGTGTGGAGGACTCTGGGTATACTTGGAGGGTGTGGAGACCTGAGCAGCAATTCCTCAGGTGCTTGTGTATTGTCTAAACAATCATCCATGAAGATGAGAATTCTCTCTTCTTGGGACTCATTGAATATTTGTGATAGGCTGTTGTGAGGCATAACTATGCTATAGAAGGCTCTTGACAGGATCAACACTTAATAAATACTATTATGTTTTTCTTTTTTTTGTTTTATTTTATTTTACTTTACTTTTTGGTGCTGGAGATTGAGCCCAGGGCCTTTCACAAGGTAGGTAAGCTCTCTACTACTGAGTTATGTCCTCAGTCATTATGTTATCATTATACACATTTCCTGTTAACATATTTGATTCTTCCAGCAGACATATAAGGAAAGTACTACTTTTATGTCCCTTTTTTCCAACAAGAACGCAGGCTCAGTAAGTTTAATTGACTCAGTCAGGATCATTTGTAAGTAAGGGATAGGGATAGAATTTAAGCCTAGATTTTCCTGACCCCAAGTTCCATGTGCCTAATTACTATTCTATTCTGCTTTCCTATCCTTTAATGTACCAACTGAAAAGACATAAATTCACTGAAGCCTTGAATTCCTATATCTGTGTGGGTGGATGAAGCAAACCACTTGGAATTTAGGAATAAACCAAAGAACTCCTTGCCTTCTGTGATGTATTTATTTTTCCCACACAGTGAATTTCTGCAGAGTAGCAACACCAAAGCTTTGCAAGTAAATGCTAGTGAGTGTGCAACATTAGTCCATTCTTCACGTAGACTAGAGCCTCTGCTAAGTGCTCTGTGTCAACTATATACATGGAAACCTATGCATGATTCATCTCAAAGCTGTGACTCCTGATGCTAATGCTAGTGGTGCTACTAAACCACTTTCTTCCCAGTCATGGGCACCCAGTGGGAATTTCATTTCACAGTTGCACAAATTTTTCTCATTTAATCATTTAATCATTTAAATCATTTAATCATTTTTCTCATTTAATCTTCTCAAGAACCTTTTGAGGTAGATCATCAGCTGTGCTTTTATTGGGAACCCCAAACCCAGAAGCACTTGCAGAATGCTTACTGTGTTCCGGATTCTGTTCCAAGTGTGTCAAATACATTGTTACCTTGTGTAATCCTCATAAGCAAGCCCACAAGGTAGATACCATTATCATCATCCTTATTTTATAGGTGAGGAGACTGAGGTATGGCAAGATGAAGAAACTTGCTCCAGTGTCACACAGATGGTCACTGGTAGGTCTAGGATTTGAACCCAAGCAGAGGAACTCAAGTACACACTGCCATGAAAGACCCCAGGCTATTGCTACTCATTTTCATATTGAATAACAATACTTAATTGTTTCTGCCTATAAAACTTTAAGAAAACATAAATTGGATGCACACCTATAATACCAGTGACTTGGGAGGCAGAGATGAGGTTCACAGGTTTGAGGCCAGAGGCAGCTTGTGTAATTTAGCAAGACCTTGTCTCAAGATAAAAAGTGAAAAAATGAGCTGAGGGTGCTACCCAGTGGTAGAGCACTTGCAAGGCCCTGGGTTCAGGCATAAGAACTGCAAAAACAAACAACAACAACAACAACAACAACAACAACAACAAAAACCCAAACTTTAAGAAAATAAATATAGTAGCTCTGCCTAATATATTGACTCTCAGCTTAAATTTATTGAATTTTCTAGAAGAGTTGGCTTAGATAACTAGAGAAATAGAAAGCATTGAAGGGTCCTGACTTTGGAACTCAACAGATATGAGCCATTTACTAGTTGCATGCCCTTTGACAAGTTGCTTTACTACTTTGAACTTCAGTTTATTCTTCAATAAAGTGGGGATAATAATATGCCTACATCACGGAGTGTATACAGCAAGGATTCATGAGAAAACCATATGAAGACCTCCTATAGTGCCTGGAATGAAGAAAGATGACAATAAATAGATTTATTAATATTATAGACGCCTGGGATTTAGCTCAGTTGGTAGAGCACTGCACTGCAGTCTCTGAGGTCCCGAGTTCAATTCCCAGCACCACAAAAATGGGAGCAGGACCTGGCAATCCACTCACAAGGCAATCCTGAAATAGTCAGCCATTGAAAACCCTATGAGGGTCACTATAAGTCGTATACCGACTCGATGGCACCTAACAACAACAACAACAACAACAATATTATAGACAAATATTTTGCCATAATAGGGATATTCTAAATTTGACATTCTATTAACCTTGCCATATTAACACCAGTTTTAATCTTTGTTTTGGTAATTAATTACTTGTTTGTATTATCTGATGAATGCTAGTTTCTTTTGCTGAACTATAAACCTCACTAGACTGTAAATTCTGCTAATCCATTAACTTGAGTGTGTATTTATATTGTCTAACCTTGATGCAGTAGCCTTATTGGATACCTGGGTATCCAAATATCCTGTGTCCAGTTGATGAACAAAGTTTGGACATTTTAGAATATAAAACATTTAAATGGCAACCATGGATGTGAGAACATTAGTTTACAAAACCCAGCTGGGGATTGTTTCTGTGCCATTTGGAACTAATGCCATATGATCCATGGTTTTCTGTTGCACGTTTGTTTCTGCACTGAACTCTAAAGAGTTGGGTTTATGTCAGTGAACTCTGGAACACATCTTCTGCCTGTTTGTACTTGACCTTCTTCTTTGTCTGAGGCCTTTCCCTGGGCCATCCCACCTGAGAAGTCCTCTCCAGAAGTGGCCTATGTTTTGTTTCACCAAAAACTTTACCTGTGATTAGAAGGAATATTTAACTGTTATGGGTATTTCTCTGACAGAGGAAAGTGCTTAGTACAGAGATTAGCACTGTTTTTATTAAAGAAAAGAACAAAGAAGCCTGAAGAAATAGCTTAACTCCTACATGAAACTGAGAAGATATCCTCTCCCACTCTTGCCTTCAAAAACATTAAACTTTTTTTTAAAATCCTGACATTTTTAGCCTGTTCTGAAATGTGTTGGTTTGTTTCCTGTAAGTCGTTGTCTGTTTCTTCTTCCAGTGTTTAAAAAACATATTAAATATCAATGTGATGATGTAAATATATATATGTGGGTGGATGGGAGGGTGAAGGGAATTTTCTTTCAAACTCTGAGAAGGGAAATAGCCTTCTCATAGGTTCCCACATCATCAATCAACTCATCACATCCTCAATCTACCACACTTTTTCTCTTAAAGCAAAACTGAATAATCACTTTTGGTCTTAAAGCTTGAGAAAAATTTTCTGGAGATGGCCCATTACTTAGGGGATGGCAGTTTTTTTTTTCTTTTTAAAAATTTTACCAGGAATTCTAGATTACAGGAAGTTCAGCTGCTATTTCCATCTTGGGCAGTAGAGGGCAGACGTCTCCACTCCTACCTACCCAAGATTACCCTGGCAACATTATGTTTATGCAAACAGCCTTTGACATAATAGCTCTGAAATAGTTGAAAATTGAATTGTGCCTGGAGGCCAAACATCTAGACCACCACCTTTGTAATATTCATCTGCCACAGTAAATTGGGTTCACTACTGGCTCTGCGAGCTGCTTTTTCCTAGATTCTAGCCCCATACCAACTTTGCGTAAGAGAAGACAAATGCTACTTCCTCATACAAATGGTTGGCAGGGTTTCATTTCAGACTCTTATCTGAGGGGCTGGTGATTGCTGCGTGGATTTATCCAACCAAATGAAGGAAGAAAATAAAAGGAAAAGTGGAAGCCTAAACCAAATTCATCTAATTCTGGAATCTGTACATGGGTTTCCATAGCTTTTTAGCTTCACTTAATCTAATTAGGACTTTGACTCCTGAAATAAATACCTAATAAAGAATGAATCTCTTTAAAGGCTAAATTTACTACACACCCATTTTTGTGAACCTTCTGCATGTTTTCTGGAAGCCATAATGCCAATGAAACTGAACGTTGTTTGACTGGATAATGGTCTCTGGATAAACGTCAACGGTGGTTGGGGGGGGCCGCTTTATTGAATTCCATCGATGATAGTGCCATCACCTGAAATAGCTACCTGAAAAGAATATAGATGGGAGAGAAACAGCAGCATTCAGAGCCAATTTGCAACTGGAGAACAGTTCATTTTCTTGAAAGTAATTTTATTCTGTTTTGGTTTTGCTGCCCTGGTTTGGGGGTTAACAGGAAGTAGATTTTTAAGAGAAAAAAAATTTTTTTTTATGGGCATCATGGATGCTTTTCACATGAGGGAATTTAGGTATTGACTAATTTGTTTATCACTAAATATTTCATGAAGGTCTATGCTAGGCACAATTTAGGTGCTGGGGATATGATAAGAAGTAAGATAGGTATGCCATTTTCATAAAACTGTCTAGTGGAAGAGGTAGAATTCATTAGCAAATATTTTTAAATGCCCATTTTGAATCAGGCCCATCAATCACAAAATAACTATAAAATTGGAGCCTGGATGAGTATTTAGAACACAAGGTAGTGAGATTGCTAGGCCAGAATGTACACTGTTCCTTTGAAAAATCATATAACATCAGAAAGAACCATAGGTGATCATGGAGGTTGGCAGATTAGAGAGTTTACAGTAGTTCCCCATGTGTGGGGAACACATTCCAAGAGTACCAGTGGGATATTTCAAACTATGGGTAGTACTGAACTGTATATGTGCAGCTTTGTTCCTATACATACACACCTATGATAAAATTTAATTTAGAAATTAGGCATAGTAAGAGATTTACAGTAATAATAAGGTAGAACATAACAATATACAAGTTATGTGAATGTTCTCCCTCTGAAAATATGTTACTGTACTTTCACCCTTTCACTTAAAGCAAACACCTTATGGTTTCTCATTGTCATTTCCAAATTGCCAATGTTAGTCTTTTGCTTTGGGACCATTTTAAAGTAAAATAAAGGTTGCTTGAACACCAACACTGTGATACCATGGCATTCGATCTGATAACCAAGACAGATACTAAATGACTAATGGGTGGGTAACATATACATAATGGATATGTGAGGCAAAGGGATGATTCACATCTCAGGCTGGTCAGAGCATGACAGTGTGAGATTTTATTACATTACTTAGAATGGTCCACAATTTAAAATTTGTGAAATATTTCTGGAATTTTACATTTAATATTTTTGTACAGTGGTTGAATGCAAGTAACTAGAATCACTGAGGGCTACTCTATTAGCATGCTTGAGAGTTCACTTAATGGGTTCAAATCTAGTCATCAAACTTTTCTGGGACTTGGTTTCCTTTTTAGGATAGAAGTCTATTGTTATTCCCATCCAATTTGCCTAATAGGATAAACATTTGAGTAACATAAGAGTCTATGAATTAAAATACTTTATAGCAGATAAAAATAATAAAGGTTATTATTATGGGATGGTGCTTTTCCATAGCTTACCCCCAAAGACCTAACATTGTTCTTGCATAGAGGAATGTCAGTTGATCAACAGTGAGTAACTAGGTTTATGAGTAGGTGGTAAGAGTAAAAAGCACAGATGATGTAATATGTTGAATGAAATCTTGGAGAAGGTAGGCTTTGAAAAATGGGGGTGGTTTAGAAAAAGAAGGGCAAGAGTCTGAAGCTGGTCTACACTCTGGGCTCCTGAGGTGTTGGTATCCACGTGCTGGGAGTGGGGTGTGGATGTTCTCTTGTGTGCAACTCAAGCTCATGATGTGCTGCATGCTCCATCATGGGCCTCTCTCTTCAGTTGGTATTGAACAATTTGCCTTCCACAGTCATGGGTGGTGGTGGTGGTTGTTAGGTGCTGTGGATTCGGTGTCTGACTCATAGTGCCCTACTTACGACAGGTGAAACAAGATTGTTACTGCTTCTCTGCTATTCATAGGGTTTTCAATGGCAGATTGTTTTTTGGGGAGTGGGTTGCCAGGTCCTTCTCCCAAGCCTACAGCATCTGGTGTTCCCAGGCAGTCTCCCATCCAAGTACTAACCAGCCTGACCCTGCTTATTAGCTTCTGTGAGATCTGATGGGATCAGATGCCACAGTGGTATGGCTGCAGGCCAAGTCATGGGTGGGTGTTAAGTAATGAGTGCTAAGCATGTTGCCCCATCTTTCCTGAAAGATTAATGTGTAATATATGGACCTTTTTGGAGGGAAAAAAATTTCAATTCCAGAGCAGAAAACCCTTAACAAACTTTCCATCACAAACTGTCACTGCCAAGGATAAGTTTTGGTCGTATAGCCCCTTGCAATTTTTTTCTTTTAAAATTGTCATTGAAGCTGGGCGCTGTGGCGCACTCTTGTAATACCAGCGGCTTGGGAGGTGGAGGCAGGAAGATCGCAAGTTCCAGACCAGAGGCAGTCTGTGTAATTTAGGGAGACCCTGTCTCAAAAGTAAAAAAAAAAAAAAAGGTCTGGGGGTGCAGCTAAGTGGTCCAGCACTTGTAGAGCATGCAAGTGTGAGGCCCTGGGTTCAACCCCTAGTACCAAACAAAACAAAACAAAATTGTCATTGAAATGAGAGCACAGAATTAAAACATGTTCTTGAAACTCTCATGTCCTTGAGAAAATATGGAAAGCCTGCAAGAAAAACAGGGGCCTCAGTGAGAGGAGCGTTACCTTAAGAAAAAAGGAAGGTTTAACAGGGAGATTTTGGAGTGCTGGTTTCGATCCACTGGGGATGTATTTTGGGGCTTTCATTGCCCTTTAAATAAAGCATTGCAGGGGACTCCTTAAACCTTGAGGATCTTGGTTCCCTCACTTTCTCCATTTCTCCATTATGTTTCTTCAAACAGCCAAGAGGCAATTCTTTGACAGCTCATGGTGCTGGAGCCCCTTATTATCTCTCATCCCATCTCCTTGCCATGACTTTGTCAAAAAGGATCTTAGTTCCTATTCAAATTCACTGTGGCTGTCTCCGGTGCCCGTTCCACAGGCCACTTTTAAATATTTTAATGGAAGAGAGCTAGCCCTATCTAGAAAGCTACTGTGCTATCTCAGAGGGTTACTTTCATCATCTGCCTCAGCATTAATGTCTTCCCTAGCCTCATGGAGCGATCTGGCAAGAAGAGGAACCATTTTGAGAAAATTACTTAGATTCTGAGCCTGGATTCTATAAACTCAAAGGTGCATCTTTATCCTTGGGTAACTCTTGTTGTTGTTGTTGTTAGGTGCCATCGAGTCATGTCCGACTCATAGCGACCCTCATAGGGTTTTCAATGGCAGATTGTTTCGGGATTGCGTTGGGAGTGGGTTGCCACATCCTTCTCCCATTTTTGCAGTGCTGGGAATTGAACTTGGGACCTCAGAGACTGCAGAGTGGTGCTCTACCAACTGAGCTAAATCCCAGCCCTTAGGTAACTCTAGGGTGTCAAATCATCCTTGGTGTGTCTTTGGTAATCATACATCTTGTGCAACAGGAAAGGAAAAAGGGATAGGAAAAAGTTAAAGGTAAAGTATAAGAAGTGAAAGAAGAAAAAAGGACAAAACATTTGTCAGAAAAGAGACATTCTCACACAGTGCCTTCCTAAAAGACCTGGGGCAATTGAGTGCCTCATGTGCACTAGCTGATGTGCAATGCACCGTGCTATATAGAGGGGAGGAATCTCCATCCACGTACTTGACTGTAATTGTAAGCCATGAATCCTGATGGCTAGAGGAAAACTTGACCTTAGTCATTATGGCAGCTCCTTTGACATTTCCTGTTGCTCCCAACCTCCCCCCTAGGGGTGGTCTTTTTTTTTTTTTCCCCATGTCAAATAGAGATGGCCTATTGGTCCACATGGATGAGCTCTCACTACTTCCACAGGTCCTGTACTTGCTAGTTCTTGGAGTTTAGGATCCTTTAGAAATCCCTGAGTCCTGGGGTGAGGTTCTCTTACCCTGATGAATAGCGATAACTTGGAGCTTTGCTGTTGGTACTGCTTGAATGTTACATCTTTTGGATCACAGAAACTTTCTTCTTCCCTACCACTTCCTTATCCTTAAAAACATCTCTCTTCTTTTCCTTTTCTTTGGGACTGCTGCCATAATCCTTTCCAAGTGCTAGAGCCTGACAAAAGATGGAAGGAATTATTGACAATTAGCTTCTGCTTTCTATCCTGCAAAACTCCCTAAAGTAAGAAATTATTGATGTTCTGAATGTGTTTGGAAAAGGAGAGGAGGGAAAAATAAAGCAAAACACTAACAATGTCTTAAGTTTTTTTCCTTGCCTGATTATGGTATCCCAATCACATAGGTATAAACTGCCTTCAGGGCCCTTTTAGAATATGAGAATGTTTGAATATTTGTCTAATTTTCTTGCAGTTTATTAAAAATGGCTTTTGAATGGATAGTCCTTGTCCAGATTCAGAATTGAAAAGGTACAATTGAAGTTTCCCTCCTACTCTAAGTCCCCAGCCACCCCACCACTCCTCAGAGGCAGCATCTGTTACCTGTTTCTCAATTTTCCTTGCACAAATATTCTATACATACACAGTCATATATGAATATAGTGTACTATTTTGCACTTTTGACTTCCTCTCTAATATTTGTATTTTATACTATTTTATATAAGTATTTGCCATAATTTGTTACACTATCCCTCTGTTGATGGAGATTCAGATTGTTTCAATCTTTTGCCATTATTAACAATGATATAATAACAATCCTAGTTGTACCATGTGCAGGTAAATTTTCCACATGGATCACTAGAAGTTTGAAGATTGGGTTAAAGTATATGTGCGTTTTTAATTTTGGTAAATACTACTAAATTTCCTTCCTCAGAGATTAAGTTAATCCACATTCATATCAGTGTGGCATAAAAGTATCTGTTTTTCCAGGCTTCACATGAAATGCTATAAGGTTGTTTTTCTTTAATCTTTGTCAGTCTGATCAGTTAAAGGTGGTATTTCTGTGTAGTTTCTAATGTTTGTTTCTCTTATTATAGGAAATTGGGTACATCTTATGTCTCTGTAAATTATTTTAGCTAATTTTGAAATGTCTACATCTTTGACTCTCCTTTGGTAGGTGAGTTTTTCTTATTGATTTCTAATAACTCTTTGTGTATTGATAAAATAGCTTTTGGTCTAGAATATGCATTGCAATATAGTTTGTCTCCAGTTATTTATCTTTGACTTTTCTGGTATTTTCTTTCATGCATAATTTTATGAACTGAAATTCATTTATATTTCATTTTGGCACCTGAGTTTTGTATTACACACTGGAGGGCACCTAACAACACCACGATTGTAACTCTTCTCTCCATGTTTTTTTCTAGAAGCATTATGGCTTCATGTTTTGCACTTCAAACTTTGAGCCATCTGAAATGCCTTTTGGGGTAGGAAATGATTTTGGTTATCAAACTTCATTTATTTTTCCACATGATTATTTAGTTTTCCCAATATCATTTTATAGTTCTTTAAGACTTCTTTAGAATGTATGCAGTTTCTGAATTCTCCTTAAAGAATCTGAGTGGGAATAGTTGGCCAGTAGTTTGGTCATCCCAGAAATACAAGTAATGAATGACTGCTGTTGAAAAGTAAGGAAATGAGCCCCAGGGGCAGTGGTAGGGAGGAGCCTATTTTCATTTCTTAACCCCTTTTGTGGACATTTATTTATAACCTTGAGAAGAATGGGTTGACTTTAGAGTTAACACTCTTGGGGCCAAACCTTAGCAGCAAATGAAAACCTACTTAGAACTGCTAGCAAATAAGGTATAATGAGCCAATGTTAAATATATACTTTGCTATTATATGGGAAGGCCAGTTGGCTTTTTTCCTACCATGAATTAATGCCCAGTATTTCTTAGGAAAAAAATTTTTTTTCACCAGAATATCTCAGAGAGGTGATTTTTATCTCTAGAGGCACTCATTCTGAACTGTTTCCTTTCTGTTTCTCCCCACAGAGTGATTTACTATACTGGCTTTTTTTCCCCCCATAGTCAACTCTGTTATACTGAAATTCTTTGTCCTGTGTCACAGTCACAAATCATTTATCTTGGTTATTTTAGGGGCAAGATACTTTCCAATAAGATGCAGTCATTCTTTCTCATATTTTCCCCCACAGTCCTTGTCTCTCTCTGGGCCTGTGTCTACATGAGGCTCTTAGATCATCAATCAATTTTTGACTGGCCAGTTTATTGAAACAAAGCTTTGTCTGCTATTTTTGGTTGGGTTGATCAAGGGTTTGGCATGGTGTGGACACAGTAAAAGCATCTCTTAACAGATAACCATCAGATCTTTAGGAAGAATACCTTGTTTTTAAGTTTTTAAATAGAAAATATGTGTGACAAGAGAGCTATCTGAAGTAGATATTAGGATTTCTCACTTGGGAAAGAAGTATATTTCCTAGGTCAGTGATTCTATAAATGAATGGAAATAAAAGGCACCTGAGAGCTTGTTAACAATGCAAATTCATGTATTCTACCTATAGAGTTTATGATGACTTACATCCAGGATGAGTCTTTTGAATTTTTTTTTCCCAGTCCTGGAAGTTGAACCTAGGGCCTTACACATGGTAGGCAAATGCTCTACCACTGAGATACACCCTTTACCCCTTTTTAATTATTTTTAAAATTTTGAGATAGCGTCTTACTGAGTTATGCAAGCTGACTCTGGCTTTGAACCTGCAATCCTCCTGCCTCAACCTCCAGAGCCACTGGAATTACAGGCAGGCACCACAATGCCCAGCTGATTCCTGGGAATTTTTATGTTAACAAACTCTTCAGATGATTCTGCTATACATTGTCCATTGACAACATGTCAAGATTCTTAACCAAAACATGTTTTCTTGGCAGTGCTATTTTTTAGCAAAGTAGGTTTAAGCAAAGTGGGTTTACTGTGGACATATTTCTTCATGACTCTCCCTGTAAGTGTCCTCTCCTCTTGTCTGCCAGTGCATGTCACCTTCAATTGCACATTCCCACTCTAAGCCCTTTAGGCTGCTGCTCTACTACTTGTCATGGCCCTTTTCCTGATGAAGGTAGATTCCCTTGCTCACTGACACCTGACAGTCCCAATGAGAAATGGAATGGCCGTTATTTCAGTTATAGCTGGTGTTCTTACAGTCACCAAGATGTGCTAATTCAGTTTATGTTTAGCCAATGCCTGTTTGCTAAGTGTTAAGTGTAAGAAGATAAAGCACACAGCTTTTACCTTCAAGGAACTCATGGTCCAGAGAAAGGATTATCAAACTTTTAAAACAGAGGCTCAAATAGTATTTTTGGCTTTGTGAGCTATGTGGCCTTTGTGATAACCATTGGACTCTGTCATCTGAATGTGAAAGCAACCACAGAGAGTATGTAAATAAAATTTTATTTACAAAATAAAGTTTGTGGGTCTGTGGACTGGAGGGTGTGACAAGTATTCAGTTATATACATTCTGATAAGGCTGGAATAAAGGCAAGGACCAGGGATAGTAACTGTGCTTCTTCTCAACAGCCTGCTCAGATCAGTTGATGATAACTGCTTAGAGTAGTGGGCTTGCTCATTCATTCACCAGCACACATTTCCTTGTTTATTACTCCTATGTTCCAGGTGTAGTAGAACAAACTACTATTTATTAGCTTTATTTTCTACGGGTAAGGAGTTGCAGCATTAAGACTATGTAGTTACAATCCATGAGCTATGCCTTAAGGAAATACAAGTGAATAAATACTATTCCATATATTTAAGCTCATATATAGCCTGGTATGGTGGCACATGCCCGCAATCCCAGCACTCAGGAGGCTGAGGTAAGAGGATTGTGAGTTCTAGGACAGCCGGGGTTACATAGCCAATTTGAAGGCAGTCTGGATTACACAGTGACATTCTGTCTCAAACAAATAAGCTCCTATGTACATGGAACTCACAGTTCTGCATTATTATTTCCCTCCTTATGGGAGAAGGGGCTGAGAATTAGCTCAGTTGGTAGAGCTCCGCTTTGCAGTCTCTGAGGTCCTGGGTTTGATTCCCAGCACCACAGAACTGGGAGAAAGGCATGGCAGTCCACTCCTGAGTCAATCCCGAAACAATCAGCCATTGAAAACCCTATGAGGGTCACTATGAGTCAGACACAACTCAAACAACAACAACATATGGGAGAAGGATGTGGCAATCCACTCCTGAAGCAATCTCAAAACAATCAGCCATTGAAAACCCTCTGAGGGTCACTGTGAGAGGGACTGACTTGGCGGCACCTAACAACAACAACAACAACAACAACAACAACAACAACAACAACAACAACATGCCACTTCTGTTGATGGTAATGGGATGTTGAGGACCGTGCTAAAGATCATTCAGCCAATGAGTTACAGCACAGCAATTTCAGCCCATGTTTCCCGCTCATAAATCCAAGACCTCTCCACAACACTCAGGCTGCTTTAAATAATGATTTATAGTACAGAGGTCATGGTTTGAACTGAACTGTAAACCAGAGGTCAACAACCTTTAAAAAGTGGCTCACCAAAATTCCAATTCTTTTTTTTTTTTATGATATGTCTGGACAAGGTCAAAATTGGAACAGATCATGATAAATTTGTCCCTAAGTAGTGTGAGAAGGAAGGTTGATGAGCTTATGCTATGTCTGTGTTTGTGTGTGTGTAATCCTATTGAAGACAGGATCCACAGAGTCCAGTCTAGAGCTGTGTTGAAATCAAAGAACAAAAATGGGAATTCAGAACAACTCAAGTTCTTTATTTAAATTTCTCAAACATTTTTGAAAACACTAGATCCAATTTTATTTTTTAAAACTGTACATATTAATTGACCTGAGGTTTAGCTCGGTGGGTAGAGTGCTGCTCCACACTCTGAGGACCCAGGTTCGATCCCCAGCACCTCAGAAATGGAAGGAGGATGTGGTAATCTACTCCCAAAGCAATCTGCCATCGAAAACCCATAAGGATCACCATGAGTCAGACCTGATAGACAGCACAACATGTTAACACACAACATATTAACAACATATTAATACAGCTTAATGAGCTCAGGAATAAATATATACCTATGAATCTACTACCATAATCAATGCCGTGAATACATCTATCACTTTCCAATGTTTCCTGTAGCCACTCTTTCTCCTCTTTCCCCTTCTCAATTTTGTGGTAAGAACATTTAACATAAAATCTATGTTGTTCAGTGCCTTTGAATCGGGTCCAACTCATAGTGACTCTAGGTACAGCAGAATGAAACACTCCCTGATTCTGTGCCAGGCGCATGATCTTATTTATGCTTAAGCCCCTTGCTGCAGACACTGTGACAGTCTATCTAGTTGAGGGTTTTCCTTTTTTTGTTGTTGTTGATCTGCCACTCCCCCAAATATGATGTCCTTCTGCAGGGATTGCTCCCTCCTGATTACATGTCCAAGTATGTAAGATGCAGTCTAGCCATCTTTGCTTCCAAGGAGCACTCTGGTTGCACTTCTTCTAGGACAGATCTGTTGGTTCTTTTGGTAGTCCATGGTATATTCAATAGTCATCTCCAGCACCATAATTTAAAAGCATCAATTCTTCTCCTGTCTCCAGTGAGTGTAGAATACATTATTATGACCTATAATAGGCTCTCTGATGTATAGTAAATCTCCACAAATTATCTTAAATTGGTGAAACTTTATATGCTTGTGTCATCCCCTCTCCTTTTCCTCTGCTCAGGTCCTGGTAAGCCCTAGTCTACTCTCTGTTTCTGTTAAGTCTTTTTTTTTTTCTTTTTAAAAAATATTCCACATATAAATGAGATCATACAATATTTTTTTTCATGTCTGGCTTATTTTATTTAGCATATATTCTTCAGGTTCATCTATGTTGTCTTAAGTGGCAAGATTCCCTTCTTTTTATCACTGAATAATATTCCATTGTATGTATTTGCCATATTTTCTTCTTCATTTCATCAGTTGGTAGATATTTAGGTAGTTATTGTATCATGATTATTGTGAATAATGGACCTGGGAGTATAGATATCTCTTTGGGATCCTGGTTTATTTTTCTCTGTTAATATAATCAAGAAATGGGATTGTTGGATCAAATGATATCTATTTTCATGCTTTGGGGGAACCTCCATACTGTTCTCCATAACGGTTTTGCCAGTTTACATTCCCACCCACAGTGTTCTAGGGTTTCCCTTTCTCTACATCCTCACCAACATTTATCTTTTTTTAAATTTTATTTAAGTAATAGCCATCCTAATAGATGTGAAGGGATACTCATTGCAGTTTTGATTTGTGTTTCCCTGATGGTTGCTAGGGTTAAGAAGTTTTTTCATATACCTATTGGCAATTATTTGCATTCCTTCTTTGGAAAATTAACTATTCAGGTTCTTTGCCAGTTTTTAAGTTGTTTAGTTTTTTTGCTAGTGAGTTGTATGAGTTCCTTATATATATTGGATATTAACCACTTATCAGATAGTTTGGAAATATTTTCTCTCATTGGATAGTTGTCCTTTTCATTTTATAAATTATTTCCTTAGCTTCCCAGAAGACTTTTTTGTTGTTTGATATGGTCCTGCTTATTTCTTTCTGCTTTTGCTGCCTGTGCTTTTACAGTAACATACAAAAAAAAAAAAAAAAAAATCATTGCCAAGACCAAAATCAAGGCATTTTTCCGTGTAGTTTTTTTTTTTTTCCAGGAGCTTTACAGTTTCAAGTTTTATGTTGAAGTCTTTACTCCATTTTGAATTGATTTTTGTGTATGTGCATGATTGAGGTCCAATTTCATTTAATTAATTAGTTAATTAATTTTTCTGCATGTGGACTTTCAGTTTCAGCACCATTTATTGAAGAGACTCTCCCCAAAATTAAGAAAGGGATGCATATACCACAAAACTTCTTTTTAAATACTCATTATCTGATTTTCCAAATTCTCATGCGTCATGGCTTCTCTTTTTCTGTAGTTTTATAAAATTCCAAGCTTTGTGCCCTTTGTCTATCATGAGATCTAAGGCATTGGTATTAGCACAGCAGACACTGTCTCCAAATTGCTGAGGGAAGAAGTAACCTAGTGAGAAAAGCGAGAGTGATATTTTTGGGTCAAAGGAGAAAGATAAGCTGGGAAATACTAGATGTATACTTACCTCAGGGTCTGTAATCATACCTGATCTGTTGCTCTGCCTTTCTCTCATGGACACTTCTGTTGATCTTTTTGTTACTCTCCAGATGAAGGTATAGCTGAGACTCACAGGGAAGCAGCTGGAGCCCTGATGTTGCTGTACCCAAATCCTACATCATTTCTGAGTTTCCATTTGCACACTACAATAAAGTTCCTTATTGGTTAAGCCACTGATTATTTTCTGTTATCTTAGCAAAATACCAGAGGCTAGGTAACGTTGTAAAGAAAGAGGCTTATTTAACTTACAGTTCTGAAGGCTGGAGAGAGTAGAGCTGTCCCAGAGGGAGTGTGGCTCTGGGAAAGACTCCTCATGGCAGGAGGCCAGAGAGATGAGAGAGGGGCCAGGTTGCTCCAACACCCCTCATGTGAGAGCTACCTCAGGGGTCCCATGAAAACTACCTTAGTCCCTTCAGTGGGCACTTCCTAGGTGACCTACGGACTTCCCTCAGTAGGCCCCACTTCCTAAAGATCTCCTCACCTTGCCACTGTTACACTGAGGACCAGAACTCCAAGTTGTTAACCCTGGGGGTGGAGGGAGGACTGCATCCACACCACAGCAGCCAGTGGAGCTAGATTCGTATCCCTTGCAGCTGAGAGGATTCTGGGTATTTCAGGGCATAATCCAAGTGATGGCTTCTTCATCTCTTGTGTACCCTTCCTCTCAAAATCTCTCCCTGTCATTGCCCCTTCCTTCTCTCTCTGTAGTATATATCTTATTTTTCTGGACTTTGCTTTCTTCCTATCTTTAGAAGTTTCTTCATCTAAGAAAGAATGTGATAGGCACATTCAGTGAACATTTCTATGAATGACATACTTTTCCTCACATCTTTTATTTTTATTTATTTATTCATTTATTATTTATTTGCAGTACTAGGGGTATTGAACCCAGGACCTTGCACATGCTAGGCAAGTGCTCTATTACTGAGCTTCACCCTTAGTCCCCCTTTTAAATTTTGAGACAGGGTCTCACTAAGTTGTGCATGCTGCCTCTGGCCTCAGCCTCCTGATCTTCCTGCCTCCGTGTCCCAAGTAGCTGGCATTATAGGCGGGCAGTCACGGCACCTGGCTCTTCACATCTTTCATTGTGGCTGGCATATACTTCCTTGTCAAGCCTCATAAAAAACTCCCTTTCCTTCCTCTATTTCATTACTTTGTTATCTTCATAGGATTCATCATTGGGCAATCACATTACTGATTTGTTTGTTTATACCCTTACTGTTCATCTTTCTCCCCTTTCTCTCCCATATACTGCACTTGGAGCTCAACAAAAACTGTCTTCGTATCCTTTACTTAAAACACAGCAAATGCTCAATAAATATTTGTTGGTAAAGTGAATGCATGAATAATAAACACTAGTGTGTTAAATCTTTTGAGACTTGTTAAAGTTTTATTGGTTAAAATGCCTTGACACAAAGGATATCCTAATAGTGAGATATTAAGCACCAGACTGCAGGGCTGGAGTTTAGCTCAGCTGGTAGATTGCTGCCCTGCACTCTCTGAGGCCCTGGATTGGATCCCCAGCACCGTAAAAAATGGGAGAAGGATGTGGCAGTCCACTTCCAAAGCAATCCCAAAACAATCAGCCATTGGAAATCCAGTGAGTAGTGTTATGATTTGGACCAGACTCAACAGCACCTAAAAACAGTCAGGTCTGTGGTCAAAAAACCTTTTTGACGTACATTTAATGAAGTAGGTCGGTAGGTAAGTGATCTTGTTAGTGGTATACTGTGAACTGATAAGAGCATTTGTTATACCTGCACAACCCTCAAGAGGTTTAGAAAGTTCTGCAGTTGGAGCTATTTCATGTATGTACATTTTTTTGGAGAAAAGTCCACAACTTTTATCAGCTACTCATGGGCTCCATGACCTTCCAAATTTTAAGGACTGCAGCCCTCCAGACCTGTTCTTGTGGATTCAGGATCTTTTATTACCTTCCCCAGGAGTTTTGCCTTTTGGCTATTCAGAGAAGTTAGAACAGTGAAGCTGGTGTGGTAGGAGTTGTTGTTGTTGTTAGGTGCCGTCGAGTCGAGTC